>WJFB01000938.1:0-41979 GCA_009870185.1 Pygmarrhopalites habei | reverse complement strand
TCCTCCATTTCAATAAATCCTTTCAAATTCGCTTGTTTTTTTCCATTCCATATGCACATATGCTAAAGAAATCCAACGGAAGTTCAACTAGACTAGTCATTAGTTTTCTCCAAAATCATGTAATTACTAAACGTTTTAACATAATTACACAGATATTAGTACCTCCTACTGAAAACATAGAAAATTTCTCATGTTCTACAAAGAAATTATAATTGACAGTTTAACCGGAAATGAAAATAAACATACATGGACAAAAAATAGGACAACAATGATTTTTATGAAAAACAGGTCAAAAATATTTTCATGAAAGTGACACATAATGTGTCACACATTGTGTTGTAGAGTTAGGAACAGAAAATGCATTAAATTGTCTTTTTATGAAAGTTTAAGGGTCAAGAATGTCAATGCAAAATACAGGACAACAACATTGAGTGTTTTTGTCTGTCTTCAATATGCCATTCATAAATTTTTTCCTTGGGCTGCATAGTGAAAGGTCAAAGTTGATTTGAAGATAAAATATGTCTCATACAGAGCGATGTTCTAGCAATGTTGACTGTCGTAATGATTCCAAAAGTCTAATTAATATAGAATTAAATGTATGTATTTGGCGGAAAATAACAAATCATAATTAAAGCTCATATCCATTCGTAGAACCAACTTTAACACTAATTTTCTGCTTTGTTGACACACATACGCATAAAATAATGGATTGGAAATACAAAGAAATAAACTCCTTCACATTTTCCATTGTTTGCGCAGTGATTTTATTATTGGAGGTCACTGGAAAATCCTCTGCAACCCAAAATTTGGATGATGAACTCATAATTCCCTTTCATGGCACTGACGATGACCAAGAAAATAGTCATTGCTGTCGGAGTGAATTACTAAAAGTATTTATTTCTTTTTCTCAAGTTTTACTTACATATTTTGACTGTAACTTACATCACTTTCGAGTTGCAAACACATTTATTGACATATTTATAGCTCAAAAACGAATTGGACAGTGTCAAGGAAAATTTTAGATTGGTGAGAGAACTGAAATGTAAATCTCAACTTGTTAAGTGTTGATAATGAATAAAGGTCATCTATTTGTATGAATTATTTCACAGTACAAGGAATCTCAATTGGAAACCATCTACTTTATACCCGAAAGAGTTGAACTGATTGCCAAAGCCATTATTGACAAGCAAACAGAGATGGTAACAAAACATATGAATTTCCTTCAAGATCATATCCTGAATAGTCGACAATTGGAAAAAATATCTCAACAAATCATCGCATTCATCTTGGAAAGGTCGAATTTGACAACAACCTTACAAATATTTTCCACTTCACCTTTTCTTCAAAAATTTTCTCCAATGATTCAACTAGAATTTCTGGAATCTCTATTCGATAACCTTGACACATTAGGTCACCTAGAAAATTCCTCCAGTCTAAAACAAATGGTCGAGTTAATGAAAAAGATTTTCATGAAAGTAAAAGATGCAAATGGTAATCAAAATCTGTCTCCATCTTGGTCCAAAGAGACTGAAGTAAGGTTGGTTCACAGGTTGACAGTCAATCTTCTGAATCACAATCATGATGACAGGAAATGGTCGGATGCAATTAATTGGTTCAATCCTGGAATCTTTTGTTCATTCCCTCTACTCTCTGAACATGAAGTGTATGATGTTATCCTGGATACTTTCGAAACTCACTTTGAAGACAGTTTATTAACAAAGGAACAACTTGTCTACATTAATCAACTTTATTATCAAAGTTTCGACTGTGGTCCAAGTTTCGGTTTCTGGAGTCCAACGCTATGGAATCAAAGAAAAAAAGTATTTTCAAGACAACTGATATTCAACAGTATCGATCGAGACATTTTGTCTCGTGTTACCACCAACTTGATGGATGCTACCACAATCGGACTCAATTATCTCAAGAATGAATTCGATAAATCAAATTGGAATTATGAAGATGACATGCAGTTCGATGCAGATGACGTTTGGTTTACTCATGTCGTGGACGTATTTTTACACACCATGCAAAGTGGGAGTATGACTTATGACCCGAAAGAACCAGATTTTTGGAAAATTATCGGATATTTTGGAAATGCTCAAACAATTCTGTCCAAATATCCATTTGTAGAGGATGAAGTGAAGTCAATTATATTTGACACGTATGATCATCAAAGGATAAATTTCACCCCTGCACTAGAATTCATTCGTCTCATTCCAAGAAGTTTAAAACTTGTCGGAATCAAACAGTTACTATCTTTAATGAGAGAGAATAATCATTTGACGAATGGTCACGAAATCTTTCAATTGGCAAATTTTATGATGACCTTCAATTTTCAGAATCAGTCTATTTGGAACGAAATTCCAGTACAAGTTCAATTAATCAGTGACTATTCCAATCATAATAAAGGACTTTTGTGGTTTTTGAAATCGAGTGATGAGGCTGGGGAAATTCGATATGAAATTTTTGCAAATAGTCAATTCAAAATTGGATTAAAATCACTGCGCATCGAAGATGAGTCTGTAAATGAAGATGATCCAGTAGAGGACCAACAACAAATTGACAACGAAACAATTATCAAAAATATCTGGATTTTTGACACAACTGTCTGGAGACCAGTTGGTTCAGGTAACCCAGTGAGAACACAAATCAGTCTATATGAAACTTCACCAGTACACGGCGGGGTCGTCGTGGGGTCATTCTCGGACAATGATACTCATATGCTTCGGCACGTTGTCAATTTTAAAGGTAAGACCAAAAAGTCCTTACATAGAAGATAAATATGAGGGAAGTGAGCAGAAAAGATTTAACTTAATCTATTATCATTATTTAGATCGAAGGAATGGAAAATTTGCCACATTTCATCCCGTTTTATCTTCAATGGGTGAAACTTTTCAACTTCATTTTGGTGGTGATTCCTTCGTCTCGGTCCAGAAGTCTGAGGATGATGAACAGCCGATTGGGTTGGTTATGAAAAGTAGAGTCGAACCTTCATTCCAACCTGCCGAATTTGCTCTACAACGAATTCAATAATCTCATCCTTTTTACAGCTTTCATAAAGTAAATTCAACTTAAATATTATGTAAAATTAAAATTGAGAAGCAATTATTTTTACTCATTTTCCTAATTTCTGTGTAACATCAACATTTTTTTAAAAGAAGATACAATCGTAGGCTGTAATAATCTAATCAGTAATCTCTACGACACCAGGTAGTTCCCTTGTCATTGGCATGCCTATTGACCCATTGTACAAACTCTGTCACCCTGTGAAGTTTCAAAAAGTTTTTAAAAAAGTTAAGATAATGTTTGTAAGACTCTTGAGTATTGATAACAATTTTGATAATGACCTGGCGTATACACCCGGACGAGATGACCGTGCACAACCTAAGAGAAAAACAAAAAGAGCATCCAGAGTCTTGCTTTCACCCAACATTTTTTTAGTGAAAGTAGATGTAGAAATTTACCTTCACCCCATGAAACAATTCCTACAAGTTTCCATTGTTTATTTCTCATTCTGAGACCAAGTGAACCACCTGAGTCACCAGTACAAGCGTCACTTCCACCTTCAAGGAACCCAGCACACAACATCCTGTCCGATACGACATGTTTCGGCATTGCTTGCTGACATGTCTGCAGTGGTATGACAGGGACTTGAAGTTTTTGCAACAATCTTGTAGAAGCACCATACTTCTCGCCTCCTAATCCCCATCCTGAGACTGTAGGGACAGTGTCTTCGAAACTTTGGTATTCACCAGGTTCAGGAAGACAAATTGGTGCAACGCGAATTTTACCAAAATCAATTTGCCCGTCCAATTTTACCAATGCCGCATCAAAATCAAATCTAGTCCATACAAGAACAAATGTGTATAATATTTTGGTAATCTTTTTATAAAAAATTGTCTTCAACCTTCCAATTGTCTCACTTTTCAGTGAAGAGAGGATGCATCATGATGGAAGCCACCTTTTTAAAAGGAATTTAGACGATTAACTTGGAATAACTGACAATGACTGCTAAGCTACGTTTCAAAGTGAAAGCAATGATGATACTTTCACCAGCTTTCACAATTATGAAGATTTTCAACTTACTTTGAAGCGTGTACTCTGGTCTTCCTCATCCGTCAACATTTTGAAATTATGACCTGGAGCTTTTACGAATCCCTCCTCTCTGTCGAAGTTATGAAGATTGAGTTTAGTGTGGATAATTAGAAAAACGGTTAAAAGTGTTGTTAAAAAAAGATCCCTCACCCGGGTTTAGCATTAAATGATGCTTTTGATGATGTGACGGTGAAATCTAATATATGTGCATGAACCAAGACTTCAACTTCATGTGGTTTCTTCTTTGAAAAGTAGAAACAATGAGCTGAAAAATTAGGAACAGTGAGAAATCTTACGGCAGTCGAAAATCATTCACATTTTGGAGACAACTCAAACTTTAATTAAAGTTTACCTGCTGTCAGAATGTATTGATTATTAATGATACTTCCTCCACAGAAAGGTTGCCTTGTCCCTGGATTGACAAAAGCCACCTTCAAATCAATTTTGTCAATTAGTCATTAAGTCACATTTTCACAAAGATAAACAAGGCAAATTTTGTATTTAAAATGGTCAGTCTAACTTTACCTGCCAGGGGAATTCGTTTCGGTCGGCATTTTGACCATGCACGACACGACTTTCTTCGTTGTGAACTCCACAAGCTGAATAAAATTAAATATGGGTAACTAAATAAGTTGAAATTATGTAGCTGCAAAAAAACTTTCTCCGAGAAAGTCATTTTGTTATTGTCGATTTTGATCAACTCACTGCATGGCTCTTCTTTTCTCGAGTTTTTTCTGGATTCATTGAGTTTCGCAGCTGACCCTGAGCCATTCAATTCCAAAAAAATTAAAAACACCTAAAAAACGCTGCTTCTGCTTTCTCATAAAACATGAAAGAGATCATTTAAATGCAATATACAGATAGAAGTACTAACGAATGTTAATGTCGGCACATTTGACAGTGCATTGAAATCCACCATATCTCCTTTTAAAGTTTGAATTTTTGGAACTGACAAATCTGACATATAAATCCCTTGTCCCATTGGTCGCTCGAAATCCACGGCTAATGCGAAATTTACTGTCACCACAAACTTCTGATCGACCACCTATACCATCTGAGATGACGATTTTGTCTTCACAACTATTTTTCCTCAAATCCAGGTCATCACAAGAGATTTCTGGAGTACATTTTCCGGTACCCTTGAGATTAATATCGGCATTTTTTTAATTATGTAAGGACCACTTACTAAGGAGGGATTTTAATTTCTCCGAATGTTATTTCAACTTACAATAAAGCTCCAAGTACAGTCGACACCGGGCGGGTAGTTCCCGACTCCAAAGCTCGGTGACTGAAATTTGAATGGACTTGCCTGAACGTAATAAGTTATATGTACATTATTATTAGGACTTATCATTATTATAAATATTATATATGGTATATATATTAATAATAATAAAAATGGACTTGCCTGTTCCATATTATAATAATAACCGCAGCTGTTCTCTACATAGACAAGTGAGGAGGTCAAAAAGTGTGACATCATGAAAGGCAGAGTTCAAATTGAAAATTTACCCGAGTATTCCTTGAGTACATCTTTCCTGACCCCTCTTCCTTCTTCATCTCCTCCTCCTCCTAATTCAAAAGGGCTGGCATGGATCAGAGAAAGTTGATTAGCTGGGAGAATAAGGGCCCAAATGAAGGTCCAAATCCTTCCCATTCTCTCGGTTTAATTGTTCCAAATATGAAGGGACACAAAATTAAAATGAATTTTTTTTGTTCCAAAAATTAAAATAATGCAATAGTGTCAGATCACTGGAAATGTAGGAAATGACGAATATATATATAAAACTGTACTACACAGTTTGCTCCCATCTAAGTTAGAGAATTTGGCAACAACTTAATTCTGATTTTTATTTGTTCTTCGTGTCGTTATTAGCCAAATGAATTGTAAATTTATGTGCAGTTACATTTTTTATTATTCCTTTATTCCAAGTGACTAGTCCTTGTCATGAAATGGATGCATAATTGATAGACTTCACTGCTCAAAAGTGAGTCATCATGATTTATATAAAATATTGGAGTGAAAATTAAAATAAACATAATATCTGTTGATTGACTGCAATTTTACAAGGGAAGAAAATTAATCAGTATTTTCCCTTCATTATGACACAATAGATCAATGTGTACTTTATTATATTCTTTTTGACATTATTGTTGGAATTCTTTTGACAGTGTAGTCAATAAAAGCTTTATTTCAAGCAGAAGTTGGTGGTCGCTTAGCCTTATTATTGCCTGACATCTTCATTTTGATAGACGCTGATTTTTCTTTAGCAGGAAGAGTCTTTAAGTCTTTCAGTTTTTGAACAGCATTCTGTAAATCCTTTTGACCACCATCGAATTGAGACATGTGGACAATACGTTTCCAATTTTGTTTAGCTTTGGGATTGCCCTTGGATCCTTCAGATTCTGGAACGGGAGTTTCTTCTTCTTCATCTTGAGCATTTTCCGCCTGTTGAATGAGTTTTCGAATTGCTTGATTATATTTTTGTTTTTTGTCAGCCAGGATACTTTTGTAATGATGATTTTCATCCATGAATCGAAAAAGAAGGAATAGTAAGATCAAGTCCGCACTTATGAGGCCAATCGAAGACAATGCAATCAAAGGTCTGTGTAATAACGTGGCAGTGAGAAACAGTCCCAAAGACGCAATACTGGCAAGAATGTGGATCAATATCCAACCATTGGTACGCTATAGAGTGAAAATTTCGAAATTATTGATCGCAATTAGTGATTATTTAGAAAATGAATTGATAGCGACTGCCGTATTTTATGTACAGTTAGAGATCCGACGAGAAGGAAAATTGCACTGATGAGCCGAAATGAGACGGAGAGGGCAAGACAGAGTAAAAACTTTCCTTTTAAAAATCCAAAGAAATAATTTTATGTTAATTTGGACACATTCCCTTTGTAATTTGAATTATTTAAGATGCTATTTAACTAACTTGAATCTCGTTCTACCCCCACTACTATTAAATATAAAACCCAAGCACAAGCAGTAGTCATCAAGTAGAACAGCTTTTGTACATGACAGAGAGAGTATTACTAAATTAAATTATGATTTCATTATGTATGATAGAATAAAAGACAGTATAATTGTGAATGACAAATTAACAGGTCATCGTACGTACCGTTAATATAATGGAGAGGACAAAAATTGCCCCATGAAGTTTGGAGGAACAACATGAAAGTTTGTCTTGACCACATATAAGTTGAACTGGGGGATCAATGTCAATTTCATTTGAATCCTCATCCTCAGTATTGTTGTTGTTGTATTTGGCTGCCTTCGAAAATACTTCAAAATTCAATTCTGAGTTTCGACAATCTCGTTCAGTTGGAGCCAAACTAATGCTCATCTGGTTGTGCCTCATAACTTTAGAAATAGACTGAAGACTAGTTAAAACTTTAAAGTCACTACATGGTTCTTTCTTTTAGTAATTTATTTATTTTGTGAAAGCAAAAAGAAATTATTATGAATATTCCAATGGTGTGTAATTGCATCGTGGTAAATTAGGATATTTTAAGAAAAATATTCTACATGGATCGATCTGTGTTCTAGGAACATCGTAATGTAGCTAAATATCAATTATGTATCATCTCAAAGCTCCTATTGTAGTCGAACAATAACATACATAAATTTGACAAATCGCAACCAGAGTATTCGAGGTCAATACAAAATTTTTGATAATGTTAAAAAAGTTTCAGAAAATATTGCCTGATTTCTATATCAACAAAGTTTGAAATGCTCTGCAAAAAGTAGAAAGTGTAAATCTCTGAACAGTATGAATAGCAATAACCAATAGAAATATGAACATACTTTGAAGGACCAGTTCTTAAGTTTCTGCGTGAAAGTTTATTTCGTTAAATAAAAATAACTGCATTATTGAAAACATTAGTAACATCATTATATGGCATATGATGACGATCGTTCACATACTCTCTGTGTAACAATGTGTATTAGAAATAATTGAAAGAGAAAACTAATAGTTTTACTCGTCCGACAGTCGAAGGGAACCCAAGTAAGCAACAATAGAGTTGGCACAAACTTCTCCTACCAGATTAGCATACTTTTGAACCTCATCGTCAGTCCTACCGTCATTCAGCTCTCGGTACAGGAAATACGGAACACGGTGTCCCTCATGTAAAACGATGACCTATCATTAAAAAATGAAAAAGCTTTGATTAGAGTTGTACATGGAAAATCACTTTCTACAAGCTGTGACAATAACATAGTAATCAGATATTGAATAGCCTTACGTTTTTAAAATTGATTTTCTCAATTCCAGTATTTGAGCTTTCATTCAGACGACTGTACTTGGTTGTAGTCAATTTTGAACGTACTTTGTCGTCCAGAAGGTGCCAGGTAAATTTCTCGGGACATAGTAGGTAGGAAGGTGTATAGTTGCCCTTATATCTCATTTTGACACATGAGTGAATGTAGAAACCCATGTAGTAGTATTTTATCTCCGGATGCTGACTATGAAGTTCCCGAACATAGATAATTTCTCTCAAGGCTCCAAAATTTCCAAGGGATAAGAACATTAAATCTTTTTTGAAACAGAATGAGATAGAATTAAAATGACTTTCAGTGTTGTGCCAACATTATTATTATAATCCCTTTCGACTGTAATGTAAGTTTATATAGTTTGTAGTACAAACTTTGTACCTGTATTGTAGAAAAAGTAGACAGAGGATAGACATGTCGGAAGAATATCAATCACACCAACAGCAATCAATTCACCATCCAAATAATACTGTTGGTGGTACGAGCCATGGATCACATCCCCGTCTGAACTCTGCACAATAAATAGTATTATCAATACAACGATAATGTGTGAAGTTGACTAATTTTCCATAAAATTACTAAAGTTTCAAATTAAAACTTTTAATTTACTCACTCTATTTACAAGTGGGGAATCGCAAAGGAACCGCTTGAACTGCTTCCGGGTGCAATCTGATTCCTTATCCTGGTGTATTTTAATCTGATAATTACGATACAAGTTGTACTCCAACTCAAAAGTTTCTTCAAATTCTTTTGTAGACACTCTCACAGTTTTCATGTAAAAATTCCGTTTAGAATTTGATGGGGTTGTGATGAAATCTTCAATTGTTTTCGTCTCACTATCCTGAGCAGACTGTTTTTTTAACAAAACTGTCGAAGGATCAATTCCCTTTTCAATTAATTTTTGTTTTTTCCTCTCCAAACGAAGAGCTTTTGCCTTCCGAACTTTCCCACGACCTTCTTCTTTAGAGATAACACTTGGATTATCGTCAGTATGACTTTGAGAGGAAGGTTTGGTAGTTTGAGACTCCTGTTGTTTCTGATGTTGTTGTGACTTTGACTGTTTGACTGAATGAGACTCATGACCAGTTTGTTGTGACTTGTTTTCATTACTAAAACCTTTCAATGGTGCATCCTTTGGATGAATGTCTTGTGGTTCTTGAAATGACAATGGGATTGTTGCAGAAATATTCTCACTAGCACCAGTCTGGTCGAATTTAGGAGTAGTTGATCTCATATCATCATCATCCATGGTTTGTCCATCACGGAGTAGGTAATTATTAAACTTTTTGAGGACTTTCTTTTGAGATTTTGACGCTTTAAAGTCCAGAGCATGGCAACTGATAGTGTAGGCTGGACAGCACGTTATATTATTTGTAGGCTTGTACAAATACTTCCCTGACCTGAGAGAATCCATCAAGTATAAATATTGTGATTGTATTCATTTAATGTGTTTACACAATCAGCTAGCAATTTTAATTTTCAAAAAACTGACCTTCTCCAGCCTCTATTCAAGAGATGCTCATAATCCTGAACAGACAAAAAATGTGCCCACATCCCTGTATTCATATTCATATTTGGAAAATACAAATTTAGTGTAACAAATACAATATTCCCATAATTGTAAAAATAACCTTTGCAGAAATTTTCATTAACAAATCATGTTACCGTATGACTGATTGGTGTCTCCAGTTTTACAGTATCCACATCTGTGGTCTTTTTGTTCTCCGAAAATTTCCACCAAAGTATAATCCCGTGCCATTTTCCTAGAGATAATCACAAACCAAACTAAACAACCAAAATTTCAACTTTGAAGAAAGCAAAAAGTCGCGCCAGATATTATGACGTCATAATGAAATTCATTTTTACCTGAGTGGATCATTCATTAAAAACTAATTAGGGGTAACGTGGGTTGTCACATTAGCTCCTGCCTGTATCTTTCCTTTTCTATTAATATCCGTGGGATGTGTCGTACTGAATGTCACTATACACTGTATAATACAGTACACAAAGTTTTTTAATTTGGTAAAAATGCGTGTCTCCTAGACCCTCGAGGCTCGTGGAAATTGAATGATGATGTTGAAAATGAAAAGTTGTTTGTCTGCTCACGAGCCCATCTGAAATTGGCATCAGTCTGTACTATTCACTGTAGACAGTAACAATTTCAGAGTATGTCACTCTTGTGTATCTCTCTTACATATTCCCAGTCACAACACACGTCAAAAAATTAGTCTATTGTACTCCTTAATTTAATCAACGACAACCAACCTATCCTAAACTAGTGACTCTTTAGAATACATAAAAATTGACTTCTCTGCTCCATTTTGTCCGTCATCAAATGAAGAGGTTAAAACCCCTTTGCGCACCGAATACACTACAAGAGGAAATTCGATTGGCATACTTTTGGCACCGGGAATAACAGGTAACCGAAAACACCAGTCCCTACTACACAAACATCATTTTTATGCCTTTACTGAGTAAGTACTTTGTGTGTGGGTGATTTTGCGGCATGCCATTTTCATAGTGTGTCTCTGAACCTCATTCATAGTACACAGTAAATAAAAGCGTAGAAATTGCCCATACACACAATTGATTATTTATTTTCTTTTCCTCAAAATCAATAACCTCTGCCCCTTACCTGTCTAAAGTGCTTCAAAATATTACAAGAGAATTATTCTTACGATACACTGTGCGAATGTGTACGTGCAACTTTGCAGAAGATTGAAGATTTGCAAAAATTGAGTTTTTTGCACACAGCGCTTTAAAGGTGACGACGAGTGAGCACGTGTGTAGTGTAACAACACATTGAGCTACATATACTTGTTGTGGTTATCTCCTTTGTCTCTAAACGTTGCACAGTGTTAAGGATAATCATGTTGAGAGTTTATTTAAACTCACAATCAAGTGTATTAATTGATTACAAAGTCCTTTTGTTTTTTTTGGAGTATGTGAGCTAAAACTATTTAAGCCAAGCTGTCATCATCTTTTAATTTTATGTCATAGTAAAATATAAAATATCCAGTAGCAGTACATACTGTACAATGAATGAGTTCACGATACTAGTACTACAGGCAGCCTACACTATTTATTGACTTGGCCTACATCTCCATTCAATGTAACAGATATAGGATCTCATGTCGTTGTTGTT
The DNA here is from genome assembly GCA_009870185.1 of Pygmarrhopalites habei. Lineage (NCBI taxonomy): Eukaryota > Metazoa > Arthropoda > Collembola > Symphypleona > Arrhopalitidae > Pygmarrhopalites > Pygmarrhopalites habei. Next base: position 30,457 of record WJFB01000938.1, on the reverse strand, counting down.
GGAAATCATAAAGTTATGTACTGTACATACAATAAATAAGTATGGGTGTGATATTGAAAAATTTCTTTACTCGTCTCATTTGTAATTCCAAGTCTAAAAAAAGTTTGCATACCTATAACAAATGTGTATTTCACATAAGTGAGTCCTCATTGTCAGCGTAATATGATCTGGAATACATTGAGTTACATTATAAATTGATATGTTACTTTATCTACTTGTAGAATGTTTTGCAAGGACTTTTGATATTAGCAAATACTCATCTTAGAACCCATTGTCTAATAAAAAAAATTGACTCAGCAATTTTTTTTAATGCCACGAGGAAGTTTAACTACAAAGGGAATTTGTTTCTTTTTATGTCCAGATCTCTGACCGTTGAACTGGATTCGTGGCTTCCGTGACTCAGGATAATTTTTAAAAAGAAGTTTTGTATAAAAATTATTAACGCAAAATGGCTGTGACGAGAAGTGCAGCCTGTCTTTTATTTTTACTTGCCTCAATCTACATGATTGGAGAATTGGGTCATTTTTTGATTGGAGGTAATTCACACTTAAGTCATAATATTTTCATTTTTTATACAGTCAGATTATAAATTCACTAAATACTTTAATGTTGATCAGTTGTGAGTCGAGCTGCAGCACAGGACATCCATTATGGTGATTTGGCTTGTTTTCCCAAACCCAACATGGGTAATTTGACAGTGGAGTTTAAATTTTGTGAAGATGGGAAAACTATTGATGAGTGAGCGAATCATATTTTTTCTTTATTATTAATCTGTGTAGGTGAAAGTATTAATTAGACTTGTTTTGATGTAGGTGAAAGTATTAAGTAGACTTGTTTTGATGTAGGTGTCAAAATTTAACAAGCGGAGCTGATGAAACTCCCGTTTGTAAATGGGATTACAGTGGTCTTGGTCTAGAGTACCAAATTTTGGCTGGACCAAGTTTTATATTTGTCTTTACTCTGACTGGGATATTTTGGGGATTGATGGCTGACCGGTTTAATCGTTTGTGGCTTTTGACGGCCGCCTCTCTCATATTTAGTTCAGCAATGATTGGAGCTTCCTTTGCCACTCAGTACTGGCATCTTATTTTGTCTCGAATGTTTTTGGCAGCTGGGTAAGCATCCAGCAAATCACGATATTAATACATTTGATCTTTGTCTTTGTGATCTCACTTTTAATTAAGACACCAATATGAACTTTCTCGATGATTGCAGGGAAAGTGGTTGTAGTCCACTGGCAGCCGGGGTAATTTCGGATATTTTCCCGAGGAAGCAACGTGCTTTCGCCATGAGTCTTTTCAATTGGGGGATCTACACGGGTTATGGACTCTCTTACGCCATTGGGACTTATGTCACAGTCGCTGACATTTTTAATCAGGTTACATGACATACCTAATGAAATGACAATTAACCGCAGGAGACTTTTAATATCAAAATATTTGTACTCAGGGTTGGAGAGCAGCTTTCATGATAAGTGGGATTCCTGGAATTTTACTCAGTTTCACTCTCCTCTTCACAATGACGGACCCACAAAAGACAAATATGATGTCTGAAGATGATGCTGTGGGAGAAAGTAATCCAAATTGTAATTCAATTGAGAAGGATTTGGCCAATCTCCCTGAAGATGAGTCTCAACATTTAGGAATTAGTAAAAGTCATGAGGAAGACTCACAGGGGAAAGGAAAAACACCTTCATTTTTCAAATTATTCTTCAATCCTCTAATTCTACTGTTAGGTCTGGCTGCTTGTATACGACATTCAGGTAATACTCATTAATTCATTAACAAATGAGAAGTCTTTTCATTTGATTTATTTTGTAAAAAATTATTTCAGCTGGTTTGTCATGGGGCTACAATTCAGCATTGTATTTTCAAAAATATTATCCTGACTACAAGGATGCAGGTTGGTGGTTAATGGGAATAAGCATAGGAGGTGGAGCAACTGGGGCAGCTATCGGTGGTTTTGTCTCGGATCGATTGGTCCGAAATTTCGGGATTTCTGCGAGAGCTCTTGTTCTGGCTGGAAGTCAAGTAATTTCAATTCAGATTTTTTGTTTTGTATATCGTTATGTAGGATGAGATAATTAAGAAATGATACATTTTGTTTTTGCATACTATTTTAGTTGATAGCGACTCCATTTAGTTTGGGCCTGTTATACTTGAATCCACCCTACGCCTTCTTTTCCTTATTGGTTGGATACCTTTTTGGTAAAATACTGGATAATTACTCTAAAAGAATGTACTTGCAATTATTTAGACTTGATTTCTTTCTATTCGCAGCTGAAATGTGGTTTGGTGTGATGTTCGCAATCTTCATGGAACTGTTACCCGTGTCCGTCAGGTCAACAGCCTTGGCAGTGGCCTTATTCATCATCAACAATGTTGGTGGAAATGTTCCAGTGTTAGTTAACCCCGTGTCTTCAGTCACAAACTACAGAACAGCCATCACCACCTTTTATTCTGGTTCCCTCCTTACAAGTAAAGGACTTTTACTTTTCCTCTTCTATTGTGTTCATTTCTTTATTGTTGTCACTAATTTGTCTTTAATACGCACATCAATAATAGGTTCTCTGCTCTTCTTCATGTTGTACGTCGTCCTTCGGAGAAAGAAGCTGTAAAAGATTAATGAGAGAAGGAAGAGAACCATATTTTCCTCTCATCTCTGGATTTTCTTGCGGGAGGGACCAGATCTAGAACAAACTTTCAGTAAAAAATATTGCCAGAAACCAATTTAAAATGTCATCAGTTATTTTGTACCATGTCAGTCATGATTTGTCTTTATATTTTGTACAATTTTCCAAAACTAAGTTAATAAAGTTTTTTGTAAAGTCTTTTGTCATTGAAATAACTTGAAAAAAATGAATACAAAATGCTCTTCGCATTTCAAACAAAATTCCTTGGAGGGGATAGAACATGGTATTTTGTGACAAAATTTTTGTTACACGATCATTGATTAGAGAAAAGAAAAAAAATCATACAGATAATTAAATTAAAAGTAGAACACTGTGGAAAAAAAATTTTTTGGTCAACATGTTTCAACTTGCTACAATACATGGAGTCTACACTTTCCACTGGAGTTTGTCTGGAGTCACAATAGGAACAGCAACTTTTCCAGACATGTACAGGTGAAACTACTAATTCGTACTCTTCGACCCCCATGAAACTAAGGCGGTTGCCGTAGTCACCTCCTCCCTCTCACTCTTCACCTAATGACGGGAGGGGATGAGGAGACGAGGAGTTGTGGAAAAGTACAAAGGGAGTTGAGACGAAAATCGTACAAGTACCTCTTTCAATCATCCCCATCCACACAAATAATGTCATTGTCATCATCTCAACTACTCCTACTCCTCAATTCCTTCTCAACACGTGAAAACTTTCCCTTTTCAAATTACTCTGAATTAATAGAGTGAGAGAATACAGAAAATTGTCTTCAAAACATGTGCCAATAAATAAGATATTAGTTTTTCAATTTATCCGAGACTCGGTAATAAACGCTGTGGTTTTTCTAGGGGATGGAACAATGGTAGAATGTAACTTACTTTCCTCCTCCCTGCCTGTCGTTCCGTTGCCGTTGGCGATGAAATGGAAGGAAAAATTTTCATAATAATATGAATAGGAGGGAAAGCAGAAAGGGAGAAAGTGGAGAGAAAGGTGAATAACTGCCTGGAAAGCAAAACATTCGGATCCATTGTGTAGTGGCCAATTATGGGAGGATGAAGATGAGGACTGCCACGTGTACGTACGTTGTTTGTATGTGTTTTTTTGCTTCAACTAAAATTCTCTGTACTGTGCTAATGTGTCCGAATTTCCCTGACGGTTGTCATGTTGCTAATGTTGTCCTAAGGAGCTTACCTTACTACTTAATGTGGGGGTGTATCAATAAACGGGGAAACGTTGGGAACGAGATCTAGGAGGATCAGAACAATAAGCAGATATGTACATTTTTTCTCTTTGATTTCACAGATAGTCTGTATAATCTCCCTTCGTAGTATCCAGCCATGGAGGAGAATCTCCCTATCCTCATCACCATGGAGTCGAGAGAAAGGTAAAGAAAGCTGGATTCAGTGTCGGGTTTGTCACAACAACAACAAATTCTCCCTCACATCTCATTTGGTGACAGTTTTCGTTGGGACGACCCGGATTGCTTAGTAACAACAAATGTTCTTTCTTCTGAACTTCCTTCATTCAGATAAAGTATCAGATTATGTGTTCCTTTCATCACAAACTGGCCTCCTCATCTCATTTGTCAAGTACACGAAACTGATCCTTGCTTTGGTGTGTACAAAAAATGTGTATTAATATACAGCTAATGGAATATTGTAGAAAAAAACGTCTCTGGTCACCTCCTAATCTTATCCTTGTGAGTTGACATGGGGCACTGAAGAAAAATAGATTAGTCGAAAGACACACACATATATTTGTGGTTGTTAAATGGTCAACGACGCGTCGTTGACTCAACAAGAATTCTTATCATTTTTGAATGATAGTGTCCCCTGTAAACCCAGTAAACTGCAACCAGATTATAAAATCCAAGTTAATGTTTATTCAAGACAGTTTCTTGGATCTCCTCCTTCCCCACTCAAATCCAACTCAATACATAGTCAAATACAGTTAAATGTGAAAGGACAAACACACAGAAAGAGAGTTCCATGAGGTCATTTTCCTTACCACCTGTCTTGTGTGCCTGTGGATGTGGTTGCAGAGATAAATATTTATTAAATGAATACTTAAGGAGATATGGGACACTGGAGATTGTGTATTAATACCCATCCAACATTCATACAAGTCTCCATCCATTTTCTGTGTCAAATGGTACAAACAAATTGATGTCTCATCTCATCATTTCAGAAAATTGATACGAGTTGTTTATATTAGTCTGTGTACTTGATACCCTTGTGAGTGTATTTTGGTGGAGTCGGAGTGTACAACATTCGACTTGAATTTTGTTGAAATGAAATGATTGTGGGAGTAGTGCGTGTCAGTTGTGACTTTCATCTCCCTGTACTACACTGCACGCATGTAAGACACACACACACACAAGGTTCCCCCAGATCTCTTGTCTTTTTGTCCACCTACCACACAATATTATTACAAGGATAAGATAAACCACTGCTGGGGTTGGGAGGATCCAATTTCTTGTGGTATTTTTTTTTATTTTTCCACATAACTTTCATTATGTAATAAAGCTACGTAGCATCATTCTATTTTAATAATAATAATAATTATATTAGGTATAGTGTTTAGAGAGAGGAAAGATGTTGAGAGGAAATCTTTCAGTGAAAGGAGCGCGTGTCAGGAGGAAGATCTCCAGGAATAATATAAACGACGACTCTTCACTTAGATTGTCCCATTTCACAACTCCAATCAGACCCGGTAATACCAGGCCCTAAATCTACTCCGTCTTTCTAGTGTCTCTCAATTCAAAGAGATTCTCTCCAATCACTCTAGCCATTCTTTTACAATTCCAGGGAAACCAGTGAGAATGTCAACGTCTTCATCTGCAAATGACTTGTCCTTCCCACAAATGGAAGTTCAGGGTGAAGATCTGGATTTTCTGGACTACATCACTTCTCCAGTTTTGGGTGAGTGTGAGAGAGACAGTAATTTTCCTACGCACTTCTCTTTTATTTAACCATAATCAATCTCAAAGTCCAAAATTCCGACACACCATATTTTCTATTTATTTTAATAAAAAAGTTATTACCACCTATACAAAGAAATGTTTTGTAATGTTGTCTCAGATGACCCCTTGACACCAGGAGGGAGTTGGCGTTGGACAACAACAAACCCAACTTACCAGTATCAAGATCAACCAGAGATTCCCATTAGTAGTATTGACAATTCAGGACTACAACTTGGACCAACAAATACTGGAAGATCCACAACAACCACATCCACTCAGGATCATCCTCCTCCTCTCCAAGATCCACAAACAATTCCATTGGTCATCAGTTCTAATAGTGAAACGGAACAGACGGGATCATTGTTCAATCCGGATAGTCATCCGGGTGTCAACCAAATGCAGAATGTGATTCCGGAACAAGTTGTCATCTTCCCAGCGGAAGAAGGGTCAAGTAAAGCTGTGAAAGTACCAAAGGTTCGTTGTGATGAATTTTTCTCACTTTCTCTTGTGGATTTACTGTACTGAATTAAAAATTATTTTTGCACAGATTTGCAAAGTGTGCGGTGATGTAGCCAAGAGCCTACATTTTGGTGGTCTTTCTTGTGATAGCTGTAAAGCTTTTTTTAGGTGACGACTCTAGAAAATAATTAAAGTACAATCTAAAAAATCGTAATCTAAATGCAATGGGCTTCACGATTTTAATTTTTTTATAGACGGGCTGTACACCAAGACAATGAATTCAAATGTTTGTACAATAACTCTTGTGTCATCAACATGTCGACAAGGTTCGGATATTAATAGATGAAAATTGTTTGCAAAATTCAGGAAAATTCGTTCATACAATTTTATTACACAATTTCAGGAAAAGTTGTCAGAGCTGTCGTTTCAAAAAGTGTGTCAAATACGGAATGGAGAAAAAATGGGTGATGACCGATGAGGACAGGGCAAACTTTCAAAAGCAACGGTAAAATAATAAAATGATGAAATGAAGAAAAGAAGGAATAATTCAATAATTATTTAATCCTAGACTGGGGAAAAAACAAAAACCCGAGACCCGACCCTCGGGAGAAAGTCAGACACAAAGGGAAAATAGAGAAAGTACAGCAGCTGAGACTATTTCGGCTGCTCATGATCCTCAAAAGTATGAACCTCAAGTCTCTCAAATGTTGAACTACATGAGTACAGAGGATAAAGGGGAAATTGAGTATCTTGTCCATAAATTCCACAAGTCATACGAAGATATTCCGTATCGAGTGTCTCAGTGTCCAAAAAATCGAAACTCTATTGAAATAATTGAAATGTTCACAACCATCCTTCGTCGAATGGTGTATTTTCATAAGGACATCCCAGGTATTTTGATTATTCAGTGAATTTCACTTTAATTAGTACATAAAATTGTACACTTTTAATATAAATATCTTACGACATATATTACAGATTTCAATGAAATCTCAGCTAACGATCAGGTACAATTTTAATGTTCCATATGTATTCTATATATTTTTCAATCTTGTCCTTCAGCATAAAAAATTTAATGTAATTTTTAAAAATACAATTACAGAGTACTCTTCTTCGACAGGGCGTAAGTTAAATAATAACACGACGAGAAGATTATATTGTTTCAATTAAAATCAAGAAATAAATTGTATTTACCTGGACAATGTCTCTCTATAGGTACTGGAGATGTGCATGTTACGTTCTGCCCTCACTTTCGATTTTACAAATTCTTGTTGGCCCAAGAAAACAGGGAATATGGAATTTTTGAAAAAATGTCCAACCCTCCATATAGACGACATGAAGAAACTTGTCAGTCCAGATCTGTACAACTTGCAAATGAGTTTCATCTCTGGATTACAAGATTTGGCAGCAGATGAACCTATTGTTGTCCTCCTCACCCTCATTGTTCTCTTTTACCCGGTAACAAATTTGTTCTTCACACCAGAAAAATTTGTATATTGAATAAACTATGAACTATGAATTTTTCCCTGACCTCTCGCTTTCTCTAACTTTCTCTTTCTAGGATCGAATCGGACTAGAAGACTTGGACACAGTCAGTCGAATCCAGGACAAATATTTGAGATATTTAAAAAATTACACGCTATGGCGTTTTGGTCCAGACAAAGGTTCAAAAATGTATCCAAAACTTTTGATAAAATTGTCTGACCTTCGACAACTGAACGACTCACACAATCAGTACAACCTTCGACTAGAAAAGAGTCAAATCAATCAAATCCAAGAACAAATGAGTAAAATCAATCTGAATCCTTACACACAGTGGGATGTAGTCAAGTGTGACTTGGCTCAAGCAGTAGGTCATGTGGGGCCAGTGTCATTAAAACCACCACCAGAAATTGTTGTATTTCAACCACCCCCTCCTCCTCCTCCACTTCCTCCTCCAACAATATCAGGCTCAATTCCCACAAACTTTGATTCTAAATGTCCAACTCTTAGAAATCCTGCTACTGTGACTGTTGGGCACAAAACTCCGGGTCAAATTGGTTCAATGTCCTCTCCGTCTGCCCTCTTGGATTTTTTTGCTCACATGGCCAACAGACAAATCCCAATATTTTTGGAGAATCCCCTAGCAACTCTGTCAGTCGAGTCTGAGTTGGCCAATGTGACCAACTATTTTGCTAGTCAGGAGGGGAGTAGTCGTCTTTCAAAGGTGAGTCGAACAGAAGAACCATCTGACTCAGGTCAAAGTCAGGGTCACAAATTCTCTCAGTATGCAGCCATGATGGGTTATCCTTCTGACTCTGTCCCTACATACCATCATCCTCCTCCGTCAAATGATTTTGGTCAGAGTGTCAATCTGGACACAGTGGAAAGACAAGGGACAATGGATGTGGGTCAGTCTGTGTATCCTGGTGGGGTCAATCCTGTTTCCTATGGACATGGCCTGTTGGATCCTGCCCTTGGAGACAATTTCACTTTAAATCCAAATTCAAATGTAGTAATCCAACCGTCGGTTTGTATCCCTCCCAACTACAACATGGAAACTAATCAGCAACAATTTAATTACAATCAGGGTCAAGGGGAGGATCAAGGTCAACAACAGAGTTCACTGGAAGGACTGTACTATGATAATTCTTCCTCCTCCTCATCTTCAACAAGGGTCAATGAAGGTTTAACATCCTCACCCTATTCTCATTTATCCCAGTACCCAAGAAAAGTCCCAGTTCCACTGAATGGGAATTTCCCTCAAGAAACTCCTATTGACTATGAATCTTCTTCGAGGTTTTTCGAACAACAACAACAGTCAGGTCACAATTATTTTGAACAACCATGCAGTAGTAGTACAAATAAAAATTTGTACGGTGAGACAGGGAAACATTGTACAGACAACAATCGGAGGGATAAACAGATCGGTAACAAATGGTCTGGATTGGTTGACAACACATAATTTTACACATACTTGAATATTAAATACCATCCATCTTGTTGTTCTTGTTGTTGTGATTGGGTTATCTACTTACAATATAGAATCTAACATTCTGAGTTGTTGGAATTTAATCTCAATGTATTTTCAAGTTAAGTCTCTCTCAAATTGTTTGTAGTGAGTAGAAATCTTTTTTGTGACGACTCTTTCAAAAGCAATGACTGTCTACATAACACACGCACAAGATTAAGGTCCAGTAGACAATTTATTCCATGTTCAGTCTGTAAAAAATCCTTTTTCTTTTGTACTCCTTTGTCTCTCCAAAAATGAGTCTCTACTTTTTACATTCTTGAATGGATTTGTGTGATGTAATTATAAATGGATCGTTGTCACTCAATGTAGAATAAAATTCATTTTTACCTACTTTATTCAAGTGTCATGTGGTCAGTCTCACTGATTAAGACTTTGGTCTTTCTTTTAAAAAAAACAACAACAATGTGAAAAGAAAAACATTTTTTAGGAGGGCCAAGGAGCACCACACAGAGAACAAACCTTTTCACGTAACTTGAAACAGCAAATAATCCCACATGGAAAACAGAATATAGCCGCAACGACTCCAGTCCATGTGAATCTCTTTCGAAATGTCCCTTTCTGTCCATTTGTAAAATTATATCTGCAATTATTTTTGCACCATAATATCCCGATCCATTATTGCATATATTTTTAGAATTACCCCACAATATGGACAAAGGTCTCCGTCAACAACAAATTTAGTGTCATCTTTCAGGTCATTAAGGGTCACTTGAGCTACAACAAGAAAGGTCACAAAAATGACTAATTTACAAATTATGTAAAAATTTCACAGTTAAATAATTAAACAAAACTCACAGCCTGCATGACTCTCCCTCTTTTTTCTCTCAGTAGCCACAACTTCGTCATCATTTGGATCAATTACAATATCATCTTCAGGGACTCTCGTTTCCACGTTTCGACGTTTCATATTATTTGGCATGTCAGGTTGAAGGATCCGACTAATACTTGTAGTATCATCAACAAGGAGTGGACCCTTGGCATACACAGTCCCACAACAAGGTTTCCCTTCTTCCAGGGAAGAATGAAAGAATTTTTTGTAGTGTCGACGATGATGTTTCCAATGATGATGATGGTGATTTTTTAAATCACACTTTTCTTCCGGTTTCCTCTTGTCCGAGTCTAAACTACACCGTCTCTTCTCATCCGAATTTCTCCTTTCCTTTTGAGAATTTCTCCGACACTCTTCTAGGGGACAACTGTTCTTTTTCTTTTGTTTATTACCACTGTTTCCAGAGTTCCTCCTTGGTCGTTCAAGATGTTCCTTGACAAAAGGACTATTTCGACGAGTGTTAGTCGGTGGGATTTTCTTGTCAATAACTCTCACTCTATCGTCAGCATAATATCGTCGGTGATGTTCCCTCCCTTCTTCACCAGGTATAACGTCTGAGCTGTCCTGTTCAAAAATAAATCAAAAATATTGACACACTTCATCCATTGTTGTGTGTACTTAAATCTCTTGTCAACTTACTGATTCCGAAGAATAACGACTCATTCATATCCTGGCCAGTGGCTGCCACATGATCACTAAACAATTGTCTTTAATCTCACATTAGGGAATGGAAATGTGGATGGACTCGATGAACTGAGTGCAGGGATGTTGGATAGTTTTTATTGACAAGGTCATTTAAAACAACCCTACGACTACACCTACAATAGATCTAATAGTATTTATATTTTCAATTATTCCAGTAAACTCCTTTTATAATAAATATTCATTTTTGAACAGCTCAATAAGACATCCTGTGACGTCTCAAAGATCAGCATTGTTTTCATTGTTTTGGTAAAAAAACATATTCATTTGGCGTTTCACTGGGACAACAGTCATCAGTACAAAATATACTGAAAACATGGCCAAGGTTGGATTTATTACAAAAGGAATGAATATGAAAGTCAATTTTCTTTCTGTTTACAATACGTGATATGTATATGGTATGTTAATGAATTTACTCATCTCATCCAGAATCTGGATTCCAGACTCTGCTGCTACTCTACCAATATAAATTCATTGTGTGATATCCACTGTCAATAAAAGAAGACACGAATCAAGGCTGTCAGTTTGGAAATTGACTTTGTACAATTCTCATCACGATACATAATGAGTGCATGATTTTCTCAATATTTAGAGAAGATAATGATAAATCATGACTGAAAGTGGTTGAATTTATCCTTATCCTGTAGATTAGTACAATAAAAGGGCTATAATAATAAGAAAATTACACCTAATTAAAGATGGAATCCTAGCACCTACCAATTTTACGTGTAAAAATAGCTACTTGAGAAAAAAGCCTTTATTGGTCACTGACACATACAATACAGTTGTGATGGGAAAAGCTGATTTTACATAAACTGAGTGTGTATCCACACGTGTATGTGTATGATGTAATCTTCTTTCAGAGATTGAATGAATTAACAAATTTCTTGAATGTAAATTTGAGAGACCATCGTACACTCCTCCACATGAATAGCCTCTCTCTCACAATCTATTTTGTGGTAGGAAAGTCGTGGAATAAATGTAAATAATTGTAGGAGCTAGGAAAGTGTTTATTGTCATACTAGAATAGAATTGAAGATAAAGGTCAAGGCATTGAGTATTGTGCGACTAAACTGAGAAACCTCCAGTCACACACTGACTGAAATAAACAGTCAATCCTAATGTTGTTGTACCCACCACCAAACAATAACCATCACTTAAATGTAGATACGGACAAGAAAAACAGAATTGTGACTTTTAGCTTGCTATTTATCAGATAAATGGCCTCCAGCCGAAACTGCACAATATGTAACTTGGTAAGCAAAATAGGTTTCTTTTGTTGAGTCTCTCTTCCCATATTATGTAAAAACAACAAATGATGACACTTCTGTTCATTTTTATGTAAAAAGAATCGTTCCATGAATAATTTCTTTTGAAGAGGGAAATCTATGGAAAAAAGATGGATTATTCTGCCTTCACTCTCCATTTAGCAGTTAGGCCATTTGAGTCAGAACGTGTCCGGAAGACACTTTATTCTGCATTTTTGACCAGTCTCAACTTGAGACTTTCACTTTTATATTAATTGAGAGTGCATTCTCCTGTGTGTGTCAAGTTAAACGTACAGAAAAAACCAACTGTCAATTAAAAATTCGTGTTCGTTCTGTTTTGCACACATTTTATTCGCGTATTCGCGTACATAGTGTCAAGTTTGCTGTTCTAAGCATTTTTTTAAAACGATTTTATGACCACCCCAACTTTCAAAGATCAAAGAAAAATCTAAGATTCAAAAACAACAACAAAGTTGACTGCCCCACTAAAACACTTTTTTAATTACAACTACATTTTTAGCAACCCCGGACGACAGACTAAATTCCTTGCGAATTTCACCATTGGACATTCTAATCTGCACAAAAAGTGATTACAAAGATGCCAATTGAGAAATCTTTACTACCATCATGGCAATAACTCTTCACACAAAGCCCTCCCAAACAGTGTAAGTGTTTCAAATATAAATCGGAATTTTGCATAATCAGCAAAAATCTGCGAAGGTCGGCGAGTGAAACAAAGGAAAGTTATCCCTGTTATCCAACTGATGACAATGAATCTGTCCATTCACCAACTATTGATAATGTCTTCAATGTGTTTTGTGACCCACAAAAAACTGTACTGCATTTTGATCCTCCTCTCAAATTGTGTGGGGCAACTGACTTGTCATAGAGTGTACACTGAAGAAAATTACACAACAAATCTCAACATCACTGATCATCCGGTGGAGAGTCAAGAGAACACAGTTCCAGTATTGAGTGTTCAGGAGTCAAAATCTTCAGAAGTGAAGGAAGAATACTGGAAACCATGGCGTTGTACAGAGAGTCGATTAGAATTTCTAAAACTTTTTCATCCTCTTCTCCCCAACATTACTTGTCCAAATAATGACGACCACACAGTCAAACGTACCACTTTACCCTCTAATGATGATCAAAAAGTTCATGCTAGGAATATCCGGGATGAAGAATTGTCATCAGACACGGACAATTCCAATGGAGGAGGAGGAGAAAGTGGTCCTGTTCAAGAAGATTATCTGAATGACATCCTTTCATCCATGAAGAAATTGAGGGGATGTAAATGGGAGAATGAGACTCATTTCTGTCATCAGCATATTCAATTTGTTATTGAACCTATCCGTTGTCAGAATAAAACTGGGGTCGATGGTATGGAGAATAACTTAGAGGACGGAGTTGTGGATGACCTTTTCGAAGATGAGAAAAAACCTTCTCCAGGGAAAGTATGGATTTATGGTTTTGTCTGTTGTACACTCACAATTGTGTTGGCGAGGGTGGGAGTCATCATTCTGCCACTACTAAGAAAAGATTTGTAAGAATTGATTAGTGCTTTAATTTAATTGGAAAAGAGACTGCTTTTAACCGTTTTTTTGGCTTATCTTTAAAGATACGAAAAGTTAATTGTCGCGATGGTGGGACTGGCAGCTGGGACACTGACTGGAAGCACAATTTTCCATCTTTTGCCAAAAGTAAGTACACTGGACAATTTTCTGATAGCTTAATGCTCACTTGATTTTTTTGAAAAATTCCAGGCTTTCAGTCTTGAGGAAAAGTTTGACGATGACAAAGAGTACTTTCACCGGTGTACAGTTGTGGGGTGTGGCCTTTGGGCTTTCTTCCTTCTCGAAAGATTCCTTAAAATTATTTTCTACCATAAAGAGGTGCTTAAAATTATATCCGAAATTATCCACTAATATGGTCTTTGTTGAACAGATTAAAATGTTTTGATCCTTTTTCTTTTTTTAAAAACTGATCAATTGAATTCTAAGAGGAGAGTTTCGGGGCGACGTCAGGGGAAAGTCAGGTTTGTCATTTATTGAATAGGCTTGACTTATTAAACGGAGAGAAAGTTAAATGATTGTTTTTAAAATTATTTGTGCAACAGCAATGTACTGGCAATGGCGCAACAAGACAAGACTCCAGTGTCTTTCATCTCAGTGACAAGAAGTTCCAGTTTTAAAGACAAGGGGAATCCAAAGAATGACAAGGAACAAGATGATGATGGAGACAGACATTCTGAAGAACTTTGTTGTGACAAATGCCTTCACTTACTGAAGGCTATAAATAGACCAATTTTTGACGTTAGTTTTCTTTGTTATAGAAATACAATTGAAAATGAGGATAGAAAGTTTAAGTGAAAGTAAGATTTTTTATACAGAAATACAGGTTGCAGTCGAATGAATTACATGAAATTGGGTTTCAAAAGAAAAGTCAAGTGTCCACAGAAGCGTGGATGGTGATTGTGGGTGACTCTTTTCTGGACTTTGTTGACGGTTTTCAGATTATTTAAAATATCTATACAAATTTTGTGCTTTTACTACTGTTGAATGCAATATTAAACTAATTATTTTTTCACCAGGTCTTTCGATTGGAACAGCTTTTCATGAGAGTAACTGTTGAAATTTATTATTCAAAATATTATCCTTCAATCAGTTTACCTGTTTTTTTTCAAAAGAAAATTGCTTTCTCTTTTGACAGGTATATTGACTGGCTTGAGTATTTCACTTGGAATTTTGCTGGAAGAGCTCCCACACGAATTGGGTACATACTGTCTCGTTGGGAAACACTTTTTTTTAATTTCCTCCAGATATCTGATCAACTTTTGTTATTTTTCCAGGAGAATTTGCTGTCCTACTGAATGCCGGTCTCAAATTTCGTCAAGCATTAATATTTAAATTTTTGTCATCCTGCACAACATACCTTGGGCTATGTGTAATTACAATATACAATTTAATGCAGTTTTTACTTGGAAATTTTGTGCTATAATTATAATGCAAATTTTACTAGGTCGGAATTTGGCTGGGCAATATAGAGGCAGGTCCTTATGTAAGTATAAATACACATTTATCTTACTGGCGCTTTCTCCATTCATAATCTCTTTATTCATATTAAATTTCTTGAACTAAAATTAACACAGGTCTTTGCCCTGGCCTCTGGAATGTTCCTGTATATTGCTTTAGCTGACATGGTGAGTTACGAAAGACGAACTGTTGAATTTTCTAAAATTACAGTTTAGTGAAATTCTTACTCGAAAGCGATTCCAAATGCCCGTTTTCTTATTATTATTATCCGAAGATTCCGGAACTTAATGAAGCTGCCCTCAAATCAAGTAGAACTTCAGTGAGGAAAGCTTTCAGAGTACTATTTCTGCAAAATGTTGGACTATTGATGGGAATCTCAATTATATACGTAATGGCCATTTACGAGGACGTATTTAAAAAACTCTAGTAAATTAAAATTAGACACATAATTTTTTTAAATGACTGATCAATGTTATACAATGACTTTTTCACAATAATTTTTGTACATGAACCATATAAGTATGTAATAAAATAAATGCAGAAACAAGACTTCTTATTCATATTTAAATTATATGAATCATTCACAATAATTGGATTTTATTTCATGATTGAATCTTGGATCGTACGCAATAATAATAATACATTATACTTATTAGTGAGGCGAAACAAATAAACTGAAAGGGATATTTTACATGTGTGTACTCTTTTCAATATAGCTATGATTAAAATACTTTTGTGTAATTTTATGAAAACATTAAATATTTTCACAGCCTGCAGTCTGCAACAACTTTTCCTACGCAAATGTGTACTTTTTGTTTCTTTTTTCCTCCTACATAAATTTTAAGCAGTTTTGAAGATTTTTTCTTTTGCTATACGTTATAGAAGAATGCACTGTGCATGTATAGTATAAAATTTTGAACGTGACATTTCACCATGAAGCAAGGCAAAAAACATGTTTTCTCTTCAATATAAATTCTCCACAAAAACCAACAAAAAAAATTTACTTTCCACTGTTCTAACACACTCGATCTCTCTCTACCCACTACATTTTCTACTTTAGTGTCAATGGACAGTATTATTTTCCCAAATTAATCATATACTATATGTTTTAGGTACTTACAGTAAGATTCCCTTTACTCTGGTTCAGTATTTACTCTTTTTTAGAAAAAAAGAAAGACAGAACCATTACAAATGACTGTTGCCTCGTTTTACACACAGACGCTTCACACACTGTAAAACACATTCACGTAAATATTATTACATATTTAAATCTTTGTAATTATTTGACTTGAAAATTTGTTTCATAATACATAATAGCCTGAGTGAGACTATTATTTCTTAGTAGTGTGTATCCTCCCTGCTTACAAAATTTAAAAGCATTAAAATTATTAAATAATTTATCTCAATTACATTCTTCACCACTCATAAGTCATTTTGTGTGATGAATCCTCTCGGTTAAGCAAAAAAAAAAACAATCATAAAAACGATATATATAATCTATCTGCATATATATATATATATTTCTATTGTATAGCATAACTGAATTTTGCTTTCTTTCTCCCTCACGAATCGTAATCGTAGAGTGTATCTAAAAAAATTTTTCATTGTACAAGCATACTCCTTACATAGTAATTGTATAACCTTATCACTTATTTAACCTTTTATTCCTCTCATTAAATAGTACTTACTTGATTCTCAATAATAAATAATTGCAAATCTACTCTACGTAACATAATATTTATAATTGTATGTACACATATAACATAAATATAATGCATATAATATTACCTATTCTATAGTTACTTGGTGGTCTCAGGTTGAATGATCATCATTTGTCCCTTTCCCCACTTGTCTTAATTCAGTGAAAATCTTTTGCAAAAATCTTAAATCTTATTTGTTACATAAATTGTTGTTGTTTGGGGGGTAAATATAATAATAGTACATTTTATAAGGGTACAATATATCCTTAAACTTTTCTCTCTCCTCATTACATACTTCTCAATGTTATTACTGTTATAACACAATCATCTTGTTAACCTGTATCAAATATATTCACTAGAATAGAATATTTTATTCATTGCCTTGGTTGTTTTATTATTTCAATTTCATTATAATATATATACCTTTTTTCTCCTTGTAAAACTATTGATAGTTTACAGCAGATACCTGTTTCTTTAAAACTAATCATACTTTTTATGTTATTTTAACGCTAGTACATAAGAAGTGTTTCCAAATTTTTCAGACTTTATACTATATATCGTAATAGTAGTAGTGTAGAACGCTGATGGCAATTAGATGTACTTACTTATATACGATGATAAAAACACATGGACAAAAATGTTTTCTTTCTCGAAAATTGATGAAAAAACGTTTCTTAGTATGTAACTCACTCACAAACGGATAAAATCAAAGTCACTGTCTCCTCCAGTGGGACGTTTTGATGGCGTAGTGCGATTTGGTTGCCAAGGGTCTGGTTTTTCTACTGCTGCAAGCGAAGGAAGGGTTGTCATCGTCGTCGTAGGTGGTAGAAAAGGATTTGGTTTGTCTATTGTAAGAGGAGGAACGGTCGTGGTCGAACTTAGCCAAGGGTCTGGTTTCGAAATTACAAAAGGAGGGGATGTGGTGGTCGAAGTTAGCCAAGGATCTACAGTAAAATTACAATAAAATGAGTCAAGTGTTCACTGTGAAGGCCTTCCTACTATTTAACAATTAGTATCAACTCACCATTATTAGCGGTGAAAGTCGTGCGAGGTACAACGGAAGGGCCTGCCACTATACTTGATGTTGGCTGGGAATTCCAGGGATCTTGCGGTGAGGTAAAAGTGCTACTCGACGCACTACTACTCCAGTCAGGTTGATGGTTTACCGGACCTGGTCCGCTCAGTTTCAACGGAGCCCAAGGGTCACCGTCTCGAAATGCACTTCGCATTGATAAATCTGAAAAATCAATTAGAAAATAGTTTAGGAAAAAAATTAAAAATAGTCTTAAAAATGAAGAGTTTATGGTGGAGGGGGAGGACGCTGACCTGCTAATGTTGCTCCTTGCAAAGCAGTCATATGGCTATCCCCACCCGGTAATACAGGGACACCACCGACTGGAGGCAATGCAGCGGCTCCTCCTAAATCTACATCCAATAAATCTACTAACGCACCTAAATTTCAAAAATATAACATTTTAGAATTTAGTTCAGAATTTGGATTTGAATTAATTCTTAATAAATTGAATCAATTAAGAGTGACTTACTCTCATTTTTTGGTGGTGGAGTGACCGCTTGAAACTCTTGTTCACTTTGACTCAGAGCCATTTGTAGCCTGATGTCGTCTGATCGTCTACGTTTCTCCTCCTGCTCTGCCTCCTCTACAGAGTTTTAAAAATATGTATTTATTTGTGTTCTTCAATTTTGTATATTCTATTAAATATTGACATTGTAGATTCAAGTACTCACCTTTGGACATTGCTAGTGCTAATTGTAGTTGAAGCTCTTCCTCTCCTACAGTTTGCGGCCTGGCATTTTCTAATTCTGAATTACTTCGATGTCTCGTATAAGTTCCAGGAGCCGCTCCGTGAGCACCAATGGCTTCACTACCTCCAAAATGATTCGAAGTAAATACAGGACTTGTTGGGGTTGTGTCATTAGAGTCGGATGAGCCGAAACCGGAAACAGTTTGAGCAAACCTACAATCAAAAAATCATCATTTAATTTGAAACCATTACAATTAGAAAATTAAGTTATACTACTACATAAATATAGTAAAAGTCACGCACTGTGAATACCTTTTAGGTATTGTATTTTTTTAAAAAATGAAAGGCAAAAATCATGCATATTCCATTTCATGCTTCAATTAATTCTTTTAAAATGACAAATTATAGTAAATTCTCCATTGACATGCAACATGACAAAAAAAAAGGAAAATGACATTACCGTTCTCTAGCTTTTAATGCACGAGCTCTCTCATTTCTCAGTCTTTCTTCAGAGCTCAACAGGGTCACTAGTTGTTTGGCCTTTTCTCTCACATTTAGTCCTTGATCTTTGTTATCCTCAAAATACTGGAAATCTTTTAAAGTTTGAATTGCAAAAATATTTTCTTTACATTGCTGAGCCACCTACAAAAAACACAAAAAAGTTGCAATAAAAATGTTCTATTTAACTTTCTCCAAACCGCCTTAGATTACATAAGACAATCTAAGGTAATCTAAGCACAGGACTGTACTATTTTATGTTGATAATGAGCTGCTAATAAAATTTTGGTTCTTACTCGTTCCGAGCCAGTTTTGATGAGATACTCGATCAGAACCAAAGATTTATACACATGTCGCCAGTTCTTCCCATGATCATTGAGACGTTTCCAAAGCATCTCCATAATTTGAGCAAAGGCCTCAATATTGTAGGTTAGGTCGGCAATTTCCGACATCAACGTACTGGGAGCCCCCCATGGGTCATTGGACGTCCTGTAGGATCAAATAAGGTCAATTGGGGTTAATATGAGAATTACATGCTATTGTAATTGCTTACAGTAATTGTTCACTTACGCTTCTCGGACCTGGAAAAGCAATAAAATTCCAAACATTTACATTTTATGCACAGATTTTGACAGTAGAAAATATGAGTAAAAATACGACTGGTTTGTCAAGGGGATATTTTGCCTCCTCAGTCCCTAGCAATAAACGTTTCTCTTTAATTGGGTCTTCCATCACCCTTTTGACTTTTCAATTCGCATATAGCCCCTCGGACAAACCAATCATATTTCTTTTGATTGTTTTTGCTTAAAAGATTCCAACTACAAATTGACAACAACATCTTCCATTGTGGCCTTGCTCACCTTTTTCTGCAAGTTAAAAAGACATTCAAAATAAACGACTATTCTTAAAATATAAATTTTAATATGAAATTAGGATGCCCTCAGGCTATCTCTCATGGAGTTTCATGGAGTCGCCTAATAATTAATTCAATTGAGAAATTATCTAACCTGTGGCTCAGTATAGTTGTGAGCTATATTTTTGATGTTCCGTCTCAAGCCAGACACACTCACTTGCATCTTGATACTGATGAATTACACAACACAAAACCAAAGATTGACTTGTTGAAGATTAGATGTTTTTTGAAATGCTCGTCTTCCACCCTTCCTTCGATTGAGAAGGTCTTTTCCTTGAAACTAATCGAGAGTTATGCTAACTCGGTTATCTAGCTGCAAAAGACATAATATACATATGACGTCATCAATGACTATTCCTTTAGGAACTCTGCACAGTCAAATTGTAACCCAATCCCCCCACACACACTCACACAGTGAAATAAACACTTGACATCCTGACCAATAGTTTCCATGAGACTCTTAAATATAGTCATCTTGACCTCTAAAGGTCATTGACTGGTGTTGATTAAAAAATTTCTGAAACTATGTGATAATTTCCTCTTCATCCTTGACCTTCTCACTAATTGTTTAAATTAGGGTCATAGTGAAACTTTCACTAGTTTGACTTTCTTCAAAGGTCATTGAAGTGCTTGAGCTGTATTTTAAAAATCTGTTTAAAAAAATTACACGCATGGAAAATAGAATGCATATTTTCCTAAGACTGAATTTTTAACCGACAAAAGTACATGGAAAGTCTGAAACTTTTTCTGGAGGACAAATGAATGAATGGGTCAGACCTTCAAACACAATTGGGAGGTCAACAGGAAACTACTTGACAAAGGGTTTGAGCTATACACACTGTGCAGAGTCCTTAGTAATAAAATATATATATGAGGAAAAAACAATTCGTTGGCTGACTGAGAAATCACAATGACGTCATTATGAAGACTAATGTTTTTTTGGAAAAAACGTTTGTAATTGTCCAGCGGAAAAAACACTGTTCTGACTTGACCACCAAAATGGAATGATACATTTTTTTTTCAGTCACTTTGGAAGCATTGTCTCTTCAACTCAGCATCCACTTTAAATTAAATAAATAAAAAACTGTTTGAACAATAGTTTTGTGTTTGTTTGCTCTCCCGAGCTAAGCATTATTATAGTACACAGAGGTGATCGACTGATTTTGATGCTGATAATTTTGGTAGACTAAGTAAGGACTTTTTTGTCTACTAATGATGACGATCAACTTTTACCCTTGAGTATTCTACGCACAAATTGACACTATCAAAAGTTAATTTGGGTACACACAGTTTATTTTTAAAAAATTTGGAAAACACAATCGTTGCTTTCACTAGCCTTTCTTCTTTTTTTCTAAGACTTTATGCAGAGAAAAACTTTTCTCCTTTTGATATATTTGGCCAACTAATTAAAAAGAAAAATTGTCTACGATGATTCATTGAAAGATAGGGAAGCTATAAAAGCATCAAAGTGTAGAATGGCTTCTATTATCTAATTAATAGGAAAAAAAACCCATGAGACTGTTAGAGTAGGGCAGGGTCAGTTACTATAATGGAGAGAGAGAGAGAATTTCACAACTTTTTTTATCCTGACAATTTGGAAAATATTGAAACACTTTCACAATGGATTCACATCTTCTCTGATGCTACATGACAAAAATGATTTTTTTTGTATTTTGAAGGAAATTAAAATGGAACTGCACATACTAAAATGAATTAAAAGGAAGTCAGAAAAAAACTATTAGCAGAGTTTGAATTCGATCCCACGACCTTTGGAATAATATTTGTTTCCAGTCTTTTTCTACACTTGTCACAAATGCTACATAGGGGATTTTGAAATCACGGGTCAAGGGTTATGAGATTTTTTTATAAACTAAATTTATCTAATTTAGGTGGAGCACAAAAATTATCTTCAAAAATGGGCCTAACAGTTCACCTATGCGAGTAAAAAAACACAGACGAAAATCACTGTGGACTACATTTTCCATGTGAATGCTTAGGATTCAAAGTTGATTTACAAAGGTGGGCCAAATCTTGATTTTTATTTTTCACAGTCAGTCAACGAATTGAAGGGATTTTTTGTACACTAAACTCAAAATTAGTGACTAATACCTTATCCGAATAAAAATTAGGGTTCACCCTAGTCACGAATACATTAAATATCCGAGAGAGAGAAGAAAAAAAAATCAAACTGTAAGTCACAGAGAAAAGTACAATGAAACCAACTCATTTAATTATTCTACACTATGAAGGCTAAATGCTTCAAACTAAATATTATAACGGAGTTTCTCATGATGATTTGTTACCAACAGGCAGCTGACTACACCTTCAGTTCTCGTATCGAAGTAGTTGGGAAATGCTTTGCGCGAAGAGGACGAATTCTTGATATCGGAATTTATTCTCGAGGTTCGAGGTGACGACCACTCGTCAGTCCACAACAATGTCAATGATTTGAACTGTGTAAGGCGTCAATAATTGTACTTGACACTAATCTAATCCAGTTGTGAATCCCGAACCAAACGGGAGTTCCTCGAAAAACGTCAAAATGACTAATTTTATGTCATCAATTCTCGGTGAGACCAATTTTCTTTTTTTTCTTGTATTAGTACATTGCATGTGTTCTATTTTCATTTGGATTGTGGACAGGAGAAAATGTAGATTTTTTATATTGAAAATTATATGACAGTCATTGGTCATTGTAGAAAATAGTTTGTAAAACCTAATGTATTTTTATTTTTTCTATAGATGAGTTGATGGGAAGAAACCGAAATGCTTTGCCAACCGAACAAGCACGACAATTACAATGGGATGACCAGGAAGTAAGAAATCATAATTATTTAATCTAATTGTGCTTATCATATCATAATTTTTTGTGTATATAATGCTAATCTTTTTTAAAAAAATTATTACAGATTTGTACTCACTTCCTCGTCTGTTTTTGTCCCCATGAACTATTTGTCAATACTAAGGCAGTAAGTTTTAAATGGAAAAGTCTATCAAGGGACCTCCTTTATTATTATTGTCTCATCGTAATGTGGAATGGTACAATATAAGTTTAATATTTTTTTAAAAAAGGACCTTGGAGCTTGTCCAAAGATGCATGACGAGCAACTTCGACTGAAGGTACCTGATTTTGTCCTTATCTAAGTACAAATACCTATATACTTTAAAATCAGTTTTCGAATTACTCAAATCATTATGGACAATTTCAATTCATAGTATTTGGAAGAAGCTCCTTCATTCAAGAAAGCGATATACGAAGCAGATTTTATTCGATTCGCTGAAAAAATGTAAGTGTATGAAAAGTATTTTCTTTGTTTTTAATAGACATTTAATTTTGAAATTGTGTTGTAAATACCGTCTGGTTTTTTGTAATGACAGGATTTCAGATATTGAAGCTAAAATTAAGAGAGGAAAAATGCGAATTGCCCTTGCTAATGGTCCTGATGGGGTATAATTTTAAATCATTTACTTATATTTTATTTATTTGTAGTGACTTTGAGCTAAAATTTTTTTAACTTTTAGGGAACATATGCGGGCCCGGGATCTAAAAATGCCGAGAAAATCGCTTTACTGACTGAGTAAGTGAAAACATGTGATCATTTAAATAATCTTTTGTTTGCGTATTCGAAACAAAAGAAAGTCAATTTCAATGTGTTTAATCTGATGTTTTCCTGTTTCAGTAAAATAAATACTATATTGGAGGAGGCCGAGTCAGCTGGCTGTGAGGGAGATGTGGAAAAAGCACAGGGACTTATGAAACTATGTGAACAATTAAAAGAAGAGCGAGAACAGTTAAAGTAGGTTACCTTAATGAAAAATCGGTAAAGCTAAGTTTTACTTCTGCCCGGTCAACTAATTTTTGATATTCTCCAAAATAAACAGAGCTCATGAACTGAATCACCCATGGAATCCGGACAAAGCTATGTAAGTAATTCTTTCTCCAATATTCCTACTATACACAATTTGTAAGCACGTTTTATATTCATTTATTTGATTTTTAAGGCAAGTTTGTGAAGTCTGTGGCTCCTATTTGATTATTGGTAAGTTCGAAATTGGAATTACCAACAATTTAACCAACTTATTATGTTTTCATACTTTAATCGCTCTCATTTTCTTTAGGCGAAGCACAGCATCGACTGGATGATCACATTATGGGAAAACAACAGTAAGTATAAAACAACAATAATTCCCAAATGTACAAAAAAAAATTAATGGTATGTTTCTTTCCAGTGTTGGTTTCGCCATGTTGCGTAAAAATCTTGAAGATGTTAAAAAATCACGAGAAAAGAGAGATGAAGAGGAGAGAGCCCGTATTGAGAAGGAACGAGAGCGTCGATGGGCTACTGGAGGAGGAACCGGTGGTGGTGCTGGAACTGATCGAAATCGAAATTGGAATCGTAATAGTCGTAATAATTTCGACGATAGACGTCGAAATGATCGTAATTCAGTGAAACAACCGAGTTCATCACGAAGAATTTCTCGATCTCGATCACACTCTCCAAGAGATAAAAATAAAAATGACAAACAAAGTTCGAAAGAACAGAATAATAGTAAAGACTCCCGTCATCATTACTCTAGGTACTACTCTACTACATTTGACCTAATGCTATTTGACCTAATCCCTCATTAAATATAACAATTAATCAGAAAGTGGGTAATGTAATTATATTTTCTTTTATTATTATAGACGACATTCCAGCTCTAAAGATAGCAAGCATAGCAGAAGATCTCGAAGTAGGAGTCGGAGTAAAACGCGTGATGGTAACAGAAAGCGTTCTACAAGTAGTAGTCGAAGACGGAGTGACAAATCTCGGGGCAGTGAAAAATCATCTGATAAGTCTAAATTGGAGAAGGATTCTTAATGGTATATCCAGTAGGGATTTAGTAACTTTAAAAAATCGAATCTATTAAGTACACATTATATGGATTCCAAGAAAAACAAATTTATAAATTACATGTTTTTATCATACTACATACACAAACACACATATTCTAGACTTTTTGAAAAAAATCTGGTTGAGTACACAGAGGTCATTTCCACTTCCTATTACCTTTCCTACATAACTATATATATATTTACTATATTACCTAGAATTTTGTGTGACATATATCATCAGTGCACTTTAAGAATCTATATATTTAAGCTTCTTTTAGTTTTTGAATTACCACCTAAGTGTAAATTCGATTTTTAGTTTTAATTTACTAACTTTTGATAAAAGAATATGTTGTGCTGATGCTGTAGTGCTCTGTGCTGTCATTTTACTGAAAATGTTTTGATTACAAAAAATGGGGTTTTGTCAATCCTTAAAAAAGTCAAAAGGAAGGGTCATTAAAATATTATATTATTGTAGGTTTCTTATAGCTCTAAGTTGTACATTAATTATTTAAAGGACAAAATATGGTGTTTTACTTGACAATGCTGTTAGTGGGCAACCAAATAAAAAATTATTATTATAGAAAATCAAATGTATGTATCCTATCAATGACAATGTCTCGTTGTACATGTTTAACTAACGAGACAGTATCATTGTGATTTATTTATCCCTTCTTTTGTGATGTAATAGAAAAACTATGATAAACAATATTAGGTTCTCATTGTTATTTTGAAAAAAAGACTCTTTTAAATTTAATTTAGAGACTAAAGAATCATGATCGCATGTTGAACAGAGTGAAAGTAACTGGATAAAAGATGATGTGAAATATGTTGTAAGTTACAATTGGTAGCTGTCAAGTATACTTTCTGATATGTATAAGTTTTGAAAATATTAAAGCGTATATTCTGCTGATTTTTCTTTCTTGAAAACTGCCAACATTCCAATTATATGCATTTTTATTTTTTAGAAGTACTCTATTTGGATGTTTATAAGCCCAAAGATAGGACAAAAATTTTGACGTATGGAGTACATGCGTGTACTAGTCTGGTTTCATTTGCGGATGATCAAGCATATACTCACTGAATCAGCCAGTGGTCACCAGTGAAATTGATTCAATCAATTTTTTTGAAACCTACAAATTTTTTCTGCTTTCAACTACAAAGTCTTTAAAACCAAATCATTAACAAACAAAAATGTAATTTTAAAGTTTGGTACTTTATTTCAGTGCATTATTAATCAGTACATTACAATATTCATTCATTCAGAATTATTTGACTGTACCGTCTGGACATTAAAACTGGCGTCAAAACACACACGATGTGTATGTGTCAACGACAAAATCTCAAAACATTACACAAAATTTAAACTAAACACAAAATGCATTGTAAACATTATTTTTTTCAAAGTTGAACAATAAGAATCAGTAAAAGTAAAACAAAAATTGCACACTGTATGAAATTAATATTTTAATCCTAACTATATAACTAACAACGATGTTCCAATAATTTGTTCTTCACTCGTCTAGTATGCGACTGACCTGTAAAGAGAAAATGAGGTAATCGTTTTGAAAGTGGTCATTGCACAAGACATTGTCTTATATTTATATAATCTTAGTTTGTGGGTTTGCATAAAAGTGGAGTTTGAAATAAGAAACATAGCATTACAAAAGATGCAACGTCTTCCCAGGCTACAGTGTCCGGACTATTATCTCCTTTCTCTGTGTGGATGGAGGAGATGAACGGATGTTGTAATAATTGTTGATGAGTTGCTCGTTCTGTATAAACTTTCTTGAGGCTATCATAGTTTGGAAAAACAGAGACAAAGGCATAAATTAGTAAACGACTGAATCAGTCACACCATATTGTGTTACACAATTTATGTATATAGAAAATAATTTAATACCACAAAAAGAGGAAATCCTGAATTTCAGGGGAAAAGTTTCGATTTGGTGGTAGTCTAGGAGGATCTCCAACAACCACCTCTTTCAATTGATCAAAAGGTGTTCCCCATTTATGGTATGGATGGTGACCTTTGTTATTCAAATAGAAATATTTTAGACAGTCTTTCAGTACATGTGGGATTTGTTGTTGTGTGAGTTATTATGAAATTACCAGTGGCTAACTCGACTAGGGAGATTCCTAAGGACCATACGTCTGACCGGATGTCATATTTGGCAGTATTTCCCTATCATAAAAAATTGAAAAAATCAATAGTCAATTTAACCTTGTCTGTCCACATGTCCACATAATGAATGAATAAGTTATTTTACCTGGGGGTCAATTCTCTCGGGGGCCATGTAGGGTTTGCAGCCGGCTTCGATGGTTTTGGCAACAGAGTCAGCTGCTAGGTAACCTGAGTTATAAAAACATGTTCCAATGAATGAATCAATCTCATCACAGAAACTGCTTATATTATATGTACATTTGCAATATTGTTATAATGAGAAAAAATTGTACCAGATATCCCAAAGTCACACATTTTTATCATTCCACTATTGGGGGAAAAGGAAATTAAGCAATTTATTAAATTAATAATCATGTAGATTTTAACTAAGGTCAAATACTGTTAGTGCATTTTTTGTACCTTCGAGATATTAAAATATTTGAAGGTTTCACGTCACGGTGAATGACACGGAGTTCATTGTATAGGTAATGTAAAGCTCTGACGACCTGTTATAAATTGTGAACATTATGTACTTGAGGCTAACTTTATGATATAACTTCTAAAAAAATATCTAGTTTAATTTATGTAGAGTAAAAATGATTTGTAACTCACTGCGTAGGTTATCTTCTGTAGTATATTTTCGGGTATACTTATAGCACCGCTATTATAAACTTTAGGATAGAATTTATCTAGTGAAGTGTCCATCACTTCCATACAAATCCATACATCTCCCTCACGAAATAAGGCTCCAAAAAATTGAACAGTAAATGAACAATCAGCCGACCGCATTGAAATGTCCAGATCCATTAGAACTCGTTGTTGTTCCACACTATTGACGGTGACAGTAATTCTCTAGAAAAACCAATTTACATCATTATAATGACTCACAATTCATGATGTAGACAAATACATACATTTTTATCTTATTTCTCAGTATACAATATTATCGCAAAACAAAATGAGAGGTCAGAAATCTTACTTTTACTGCCATTTCAGTCCCAGTCGGTCGGTGTCGCATTTTTTCCACAATGCCATAAGCTAAAATGATTATTTACAAATTAATAGTGAACTACGACTTAGAATAATCAATTTATGAAATGTAACTTTATATTTGAAGTACTCACCTCCTCTTCCAAGTTCCAAGAGAGGTTCCAAGTCATCTGCATCCACCTCAATATTAGTATCGTTGAATTGCATTATAGTCCTGGTGTCCAAATTACGAGGTGGTGTACTGGAATTTCAATATTGTCCATTAGATTAAAACATTCTTTAAAAATACATTTTTATAAAAATTTAGCAGAGAACAATTCATGATTAAAATTCTTACATTGGTTGTGGCGGAGCCTCAATTGAAACGTTTAATTTCAGTCCTCCTCGTTTCATGATGAACAAATGTTAAAAACTTATTCAGTGATTGTGCATTTAAAATTTTTGTTTGTTTGTGTAGTATGTGGATCTAACGTTTTATTAGATACTATGTACCGTTTCAAAGTCAAACTTTGAAACTTTCAATGTATTATATTATTTGCTGTCTCTAGACACTCAACAACAATGCACAAAGTTTGCATTTCACTCTCATTTTACGTCAAGTCAGCTAGGAATTTTGTGACCCATAATCTTATCATTATACACTGGTTGGTTTTTTAGGCACTTTATTTTAGACACAATTTTACAGGCCACACATGAGACTTAACTCATTAAAAGCATTGTCAAAATAGGTCTATTAACAGAAAACTGATAAGAAGAGGCTCACAAAACATGAGAAACTCCTAATTCCTAAATGCTATTGAGTGTAAAAAAGTCTCGATGCACCTGGTTTAATTACAAAAATCCTTTACTGATAAAAAAAAACTTTTTTCGTACTATATTATACCTCGCTCCAT
Source organism: Pygmarrhopalites habei (assembly GCA_009870185.1). Taxonomy (NCBI): domain Eukaryota; kingdom Metazoa; phylum Arthropoda; class Collembola; order Symphypleona; family Arrhopalitidae; genus Pygmarrhopalites; species Pygmarrhopalites habei. Next base: position 1,738 of record WJFB01000938.1, on the reverse strand, counting down.
ACTGTAATACGTTATACGAACTCCTTTTAGCTAGAGTAAACTGTGGTAAACATACTCACACAGTGTATCACTTACTAGTACACACACACACATGTGTTCAGGCCAAAGCAAACAAAAAACATCCAAACACGAGACCCAAAGAAGACTCGAAATTTGAAAATCCTGTTTTTACCCAAGGCTGGCATAAAACGCTCGAAAATATCATCATCATTTTGTAGTTTTAACTGTAATATAAAAAGCACTGAATCATTTTCACTGTTGATTTCATACTCAAATACTATTATAGTATTTGGTTGATTATGCAATCCTAGTTCTACTTGGTTTTAATTCACCGATGACAAGAAAAGAATTTTTTTTTATTCTGCAAGGCAATGTACTTAAATGAAAAGCAAAAGTATAACTTTTTTTTACAAAAAAAGTCTCCCAAAGATTCTAAAGTATTATAATGTAACAAAAAAACTAATTCATTTTTCCTTCTTCTTCATAAATGTATGAATCATTCATTCACAACAATCATCATCAGACATGAAGCGACGAGAATATATTGTTTCACTTCTATCGGAAGTAGTTAATTTCTTCCAGCCAGTTCGGACGGGCTTGTGGCTCAAAAGGACTTACTGTGGCCACACAGCCTTGTCAAGCTCCGGTTGGCACATTTTCAGCTTTTATTTTCTATCATCTCTTGAAAATGCTTTGTGGCTCAAGAATGCGAGATGACCCTTGGTACATTTATTTGCATAATGTCCTTTATAACCACACTGTCATAATGGAACAACAAATTAAAATAATAATTACAACACTGTTTTGATGACGATCGAGTACATGAGTACCAGTTGTTGATTTGAAAAAACTTTTTCTTTTACCTTATAACATACGACATCTTCTAAAGCTCTTCTTGGTGCGTTCTCATCTCTCTCTCGATCCCGTTCCCTATGTGGTCTCACAAATAGTGGTCGAGGATGAAATTGATAGGGTTGATACTGGAATCCACTTGAAGAGTGTTCAGTCGTCATATATGTACCAGGTCTTGCATTATATTCTCCAGGAACCCGAGGTGTGTGAACTGGTCGCCCTGGATTATTTTGATTTTGATGTGATGGTTGTACTTCCATTTCTCCTCCACGTCCATGACCTCTGATTGGTTCCTGTTCCATGGGTTCTTCCCCACGTCGTGGATCCGTATTCTCAATAAATTCTGTATTTTTTGGACATTGGTATGATTTGTGTCCAGCCTCACCACATACATGACATATAATCCCCGCTTTTCGAGCATTTTTGGCGAGTTCATCAACTTGTGGAAGATCAAACTGAACGCTACAAAATTAACAATTTGCAATTAGTAGTTGTTCTGTACTAGACGAACAAAATTTGTGGTATACAATTCAGTTCTTAATTTTTTGTACTTACTGGACAAATTTACAGTCTGGTCCATCAGGACAAAGGCCTGCTAAATAATTGAGACAGAGGACTTTACGGATATGACGATGACGACAATTTGGTCCATGACGACAAAAGCCCCGGTCATACCTGTCGAAATAATTTTCAAATATTATATTTTTACATTTACTCAATTTGAACTACAATGGTATTTTTTGTAATCTCACCAGGGACAAGGTCGAACTTTTGATTCAGGATCAATATGAAGAAACGGACATTCTTTATTGTGGCAAGCATCTAGACATGTCAAAAGTGTACATATTATTGCATTATCATCATCATATTCTTTTCATTCATATTT
>WJFB01000937.1:0-41992 GCA_009870185.1 Pygmarrhopalites habei | reverse complement strand
GACTGGAGGAGGACCTTAGAAATGGGAGGCGGGGCCTATTTCTTGACTCGATCTTCACAATTCTTGACTTCTTGACTTTGCAGTCAAGATTGTGTCAAGTTGTCAAGAACGGCAGCTGTGAATGATAGGGGTAGACCGTTGCAAAAGAACGTTTATCAAAAATGATTTGACACATGTCTTTAAGGAAGCTGATGTCAGTCTGGGGCTGCACCTTCAAATTAACATATGAGGAAGCTGGGGGAAGTCGAGGAGAGAGAGAAAGTGAGTAGTGGTGAGATTAACAGTTCTTCGTCGTCGTTGTTGTTGTTTTATAACTTTTGCATCTTAAGAATTGTGTACGAACGCATTCCTCCCTCTCACTTAATTTGTGCTCTGCCTAGCTTCAAAATACATAAAGAAGAAGGTTTTGACTTAGTCGTCGGCACGTAGAGTGTTTAAAACAAAAAAATGACAATGCAAATAGTCGGATACGATAACCAGGGAGTATAAATTACAGACACAGTCACTGAAAAAAAAAACAATAAACTTTGTGTACTCCCAAGCAATAATTTTAAACACTGTTCTTTTCCATCCTCCTAATTTTGTATGTTTAATACATTTGACAATATTAATATTCCTTGTTCTAAATTAACTAAATTGAACTTTCACAAATGTCGAACTGCAGCGTCTCCTCTTGCAGTCAGTAGCAATGCAAGACAAACGCCGGAGGAGTCAAAAGGATCATTAGTAATGCATGCCATGGCTTCATACAAGGAAAAAACCTTGTTAATAAAAACTCAATTTTTAAATCCTGAGACAGTTTAGCAAAATATTTTTTACAATCATTGCACTGCATACACTGCAGTTTGTGCTAGTGTCGTGTGTGAAGTGCAAGGAGAGGAGGAAGGACAATCAGATTTTTCTCACAGACAGTAGCCAGAAGCGATAATACATAATTATTTTTTAAAAAATTCATTGCCATTCCCGTTGGGTCTTCTCCATAATTAAATAGACAGTAAAATTATTAAATTAAATGACGGACTGGGGTTCGTAGTGGATGGTCAAAAATATTAATAGAATCATTGGAAACTGGGATTTAATTAATTGCTCATATTTTTAACTGAAGGAGTCATTGACTGGCTGAATCAGGTCACATTGCTCTGCACAAGAACACTCACACAAGCATCCTCATTGTTATTCACTGCACAGACTTCTTCCACACACACAATGACACACAGTCACTGTCATTGTCAATCCTGAATCATCTGTTTGTCATCCTCTCAAAAAATTCTCTGTTAATTATATTTGTTCTTGTTAAATTTACCTGAGTTGAATGTCCTTCCCTTGTACAATACATACTCCACATAATATGCTACGCTTACGTGTGTGTACGAAGGGAGGGACTAATTGAAGAATTGCGGAAGAAGAAGAGAAAAGAATGTGGTTGAAAATAATTCCTCAGAATCTTGAAAATTTATTTTTGCGAGTGCCAATTAAAACAATGTTACAATCACACAGATTATATTTTTGTGACAATTTACTCTATTAAGAACACACGTGTGTGGATTAACATGTAGGTCGTTAAGATAAATACATTTAATTACAGATTGTCTCTTCTGAGAAAAGAAAAAGATTTTACCTTTGACTTTTTGTCTTTAACACTAATACTGACATTATTGCATTGTGTATTTTACTCCCCCTCCCCAAAAAAATTAACATAGGCTGGGCTACACGATCGAGCTACAAAATAAAATGGTGTAGGCACTAAAAGAGAGAGAGTGTGTGTGTGGATTCAGCACAAAATAAAAGACACAAAAAATGGATATGTTTGACAAGAACGGACAGCAAAAACTTTTTTCTCAATCCAGGAGGATTCTCTGACTAGAAATACTGTTTTGTATATATTTGTATAATAATTTATGAAGCAAGCCTTCCATTGGATATTACAATAAACATGGATTTACCCCCCTACATTTATTTCCGGAAACCTCAGTGAAGATACTAATGGAGCAGTCAGGACAACCGGGTCATAGGTTAACTGTGGACATTTCTTTTAACTTGTAAATTATATCACACTTTACAATGAAGGGTCAATGACCTCCCATATTTATGTTATTTTGCAAAATAATTATCTGAAGGCTGTTCCATCAGAATCTTCAACGAAATTACTTTGTAATTCGGCTTTTTCGGGGAAGCGGAGCACTTTTGAGAATTTTTCTTTTTTTAAAATGACAGCATTTTTTTTCTTTTCTTTTTTTCCAACATTTGAGAACAGAACCTGGACTGTGTCTGACTCAGTGTGGCTTTTAATGTGCTTAGTACGTATAATAATTTTTGTGGATGGACTTAATTTACATTGATTGTGAAGGGTGAGCCTTGGACAGGAACTTGACCAAATCTCACGTGTAGTCTGTAGACACCCGAATGCGAAGGTTTGTATTGTACCTGGAAAAATAGAAGAAGAAAATCATAAGATTAGTAAATTTTGCAAAATTTGCTATCAAATTTAATGATCATAAAAGATTGCTAAGAGCTTTGTATCGTTCAGTACAATTGGGAGTAAATAATTTAGAATCATTAGTTCAATCAGATATTGCTAATAAAAAGCAATCCTTAACTATTGCATCGTGTATTTTTTTGGCATTTGAAATAATAAAGAAGAACAAAATTTTAAAATGGAAGAGTTGGAGAATTGCCAAAAACTAAATATCACTTCAAAGAAGTTTGGTTGTAAAAATGTCATGGATTTCACTCCTTGACGTTTCCACACTGTCGTGTCAAGAAGAAGAAGGGGGGGGGGGGGAAGATAAGATAAGCACACACACAGCAGTAGACACACACACACACTAACCGCAAACACATTCCATGTGACTAAGCAGTACGCTTAATTATTGACAACCATTTAAATAACAGCGACAAGAACAAGAATAAAAAGAGAAAGGAAGTAAAAATTGCAATCTCACATGAATAGTTCCATCCAAATTTTCTTTGAATCCAACTTGGACGTTTCCAGGACCCTCCATTGACGCATTCAGACCACCAGCCACAGTCGCTCCTTTACACACAAACATACAAAATAAAGATTTCCAGGAATGTCATTTGAAATGACGACACACACACACACACACAACACTGTAACATTTCGTTTTAATTTTAGACCACTAATCATTCAACGGGGGAAGGAAGTGTGTTCGGAGTAAATCGAGTGAGGGTGACTGTTTACCTCGAGCATCCAAAAGAAATTGATTGGTTATCAAAGACTTTCCATTAGTGGCAGCTGGACCAGAAATTTTGACATTTGTGATGACATCGTTGGCCATGTCAACTTGTGACTGCAGGTCTCCAGCAACATTCACTGTGCCCAACAATTTTTAAAGAAAACTCAGTAAAAAACTGTCTCTTGACAATTTTAGTGATTTGAATAGATTAACAACTGTCAATAATTTACCTGCAAATGGGGATCCAGGTACGTGTCTTGAAAATTGAAATAAATTCTTTCAATCATAAATCATTAAATTTTTTTCAGCAAAAACAAACGGAGGTTTTACCTTCCAAAAAATTGAATGTGGATTTTGTATGGACCCGGAAAAGTAGGGGTATAGGACACTTCCACAACTCCACCAGGCATATGATTGAAAATAAAATTTGGTCTTGATGGTCCTAATCAAAATCGACAGAGTGACTTAATTAATAAATAAAATTTACTAAACACACACACTGCTTACTGTGTTAACAAAAAGGGGGGAGGGGGTGATTTGATTAAAAATCAGAAAGGTGTACAGAAAATTAGGCTAAAATTTACCTTCGACCCCGAAAGTGATCCCCTCCATCTTGAGTCCATTAGGCTGGACATAGAAGGTTGATTGTTGATTTGCAAACCCATGGATCAATCCATCCCCCCAAACTTGAATAGAAGTAGCAGACATATTTAATATTCAAAACTGGAACTCCTCGGCTCACTCGGAGAAAAAAATTAAAACTAATGAATTTTTGAAAATTTAAAAAAGCGGAGTAGGGGGGAGAGAGAGGAGGAGGAAGAATAAAAGGAGAGAAAAACCCGGGATGAAACAGTCGAGAGGAATAAATGACGAGAGATTTTCTCTCCCACGTAGTTAAGCTTCTCCTATTATGTATGTACTGTGTAATACACATAGATACTCTGTGGAATGACTTGTTCTTACGACACTACATACATTATGTACACACGCATGTTGGCATTGGCAATATCAACATAATATTCTCATCTTCGTTTTGTAGGCTACAGAAACAGATACGTAACTATCTCTCTCCATGAACACTTCTTTCCCCCGAAAAGTGCCACCGTGGACTCAAATTGGAGACTTCCGAATACCTTGCCATTTGCCAAAAATATCCCCGTGTGACCTACCTTCCTACGCCTGGCCTTCAGTCTCATCCATGCCAACAAGCCATTCTCTCTGACTCTCATTTCTCTACTGACACACACACAACACAGCACACAAACATACAGACATAGTACTCAACGAAGGCAGGAGCCACATGCTTTTTAATACACATTCGACTCTGATCATCATAAGCTCTTCCGCTATGTACAATACAAAAAACATCGATGCTCTGTGGCTTATCCTAACCCATCTTCTTGTTCCCTCTTCTCCTCCTCAACTTCTTCAGCTTTGGAGGAGCGTGACTATCATGACGCTTTGCCAACTGGCCATGCCATCACACACTCACAAACTCACATAACACATTCTGAGGATTTAAAATACAGAAAATTCTCTCATAACTTTAATTTGATTCAAAAAATTACAAGATACGCACTCCCAGCCTCTCCTACATGGATGTGTTTGTGTCTTCTACCTACATTTTTCCCACATGGAGGGTCGGTCTGACTGGGAGGTTTTTGACAGAAAATGATCAAATACTGATGGGCGCGCGATGTGGCAGGGTAGAGTATGCAAATTTCTGCGGAAAATATTTTAAACACTTACCATTTAATAACAAATTACACTCAGTCAGTTCAGAGGAGAAGAGGAGGGTCCGGAATCTCGTGTGTGTACTATGTACGTCAGGAGGAATCTTAATTATATTGAGTCATCAACTTGGCACACACACAAACATACACACACTTAAATAATATGTAAATGTAGATCGGTGAACAGAGTTTTTTTAAAGTGTACACAGTTTTTAGAGGAACTTATCTAGGCTTGCGTCACAGATTGTGATGGTCCAGATCCGATCATGAGGATTAACAAACATTCTTAAAAACATGTTTTGTTTATTAATTATTTCCGAAATTTTGACCTCCACTGTTTTCTGTACAAAAGAAGTTTGTCTCTCTCAAAATGAGAATAGAAATTTAGGGAGGGACAGTGTGAGGTATAAGTGGCTAAAATTATTTTAATAATATTCAGAATTTACAATTCAAATTCGAATATTTTCTTGTTTGTCATTTACATTTTGAAACAGGTGTGTGTGGACGGACGCTTTGAATTTATATTTTTTTGCCATATCATGTTAGCGTGAAATATTCCAGCACACAAATAGAATCCTTCCACATTGAACTGCAAAGAATTTGGAGGTAGAAAAAATCTATACATGGATTTGCCTTCCTCAAGTTGATGAAGATTCTGCATCCTTTTTAGGCCCGAGGCTGTGTGTCATCCTAAAAGTGTTTTTTGCCATATTTTTCTTCTTCTCCTCTCCCTCTCTGTTTTTTCTCTCGACAGTCCTATTATTATTCTTATGCAAGATAAGTGGAGTGGCTTAGGGAGCCTAAAGGGGAAAAGAGTTTTTCTGTAACATAACACGTAGTATTTAACTTTTTGACTTCCGCTACACACAAACATTCTCAAGTAATGATGATGATGATGGTTTTCTTGTGTGTTTACTCACTTTCTCGCGAAACCTGTTCTCTGTCTTTCTCTACTCTGTGTGTCACCTGGCCGCATGTATTTACATGTTAAAACATAGGGTATGCTCCTCACCGGCCCCACCCGGGTTCTAATTGAGCATTTACGGTACTTACGTCCGTCTACACACAGTACACAACACATTACATAGTCATACATATGCACAATTGAAAGGTCGATGCAAAGTGTAGAGTCTTTCGTGATGTGAAGCGACTTACACATCCCATTGCAGGAGTTGGAAGATTATTTAATAATAATACAAAATAATAGGGAATGGCTTGTCTGTGTGTGCAGTTAAATGGGATCCAAGGTAAAGACTGGGAAGGATGTGAAAGAGTGAATGTGTGTGTGTTGTATTGCATTATATAATTTAAATGGGATTTAAATGGAGTGATAAATGGGATATTTGAATTACTCCACACACAAAGACCTCCTATTATTCTATAGACCCGCACACACGCTATATTTATTCAATTAAAGGAATATTTTCTGATGTGCAAAATTATTTTATTATCCTTGCATTTTTCCATCATCCTCTCTCCATCCTTTTCTATTCTCCTCAAGAATGAGGATGAGACTGAACGTCAAAAGACAATTTTTTGTGCGGACGTCCATGACTGGTCGCAGAAATTGAAGTGATGGTGATTAAAATTGGTCATCCATCATCAACTTTGTCTATTCAAACGAAAGTTATTTATAACTTTTGAAAAATGAAAGATGGTGGAAACTGGATATTGTTTACAAACTTTTATAATGGCCACATAAGATTTACACGAACAAGAATATTGAACATAATAAACTCGTGTGTTGTAAATAGAAATATTATTCTTACTGACACTGACAGAGGTGGGCATATTGAACAAAAATTCAGTATCAATGGAATTATGTAGAGCTAAATTGCAAAATTTTTAATACAATCCATTCGTTTCCAACTCTTCCTGTAGTTCCTCAAATAAAGTTACAATAACCTTACGACTCATGACAATTAATTAAGTGATTTTTTATACACACACAACTGACTTTGTTTGACAATGAGCTATTAAATTATCGTGTGTGTACACAATAGGATGAGTTGAGTAATTTTGCATGTGAACATGCTTCAAACGTGTGTGCTGGTGTGTGTGTGGGTTTGTTGCATATTCAAACAGAAAATGAAAATATGGGGTACGGGAGTCAAAGCGTGTGTTTGTCTGCGTTTGTAGTGGGATTACAATAAGGTATACAATATGAATGGAAAAAATAGAAAAGTCAAACAAAAAAGACGGTATGGAAATGGACAGAGGAGAAGAGGAGGGACGAAGAGAATCAAGAGAGCCAAGAGCAAACTGCTGTGAATTGTAAACACGAAAAGGGAATCCACGACAAGCTCCAAGTTCATTTGACAAGAGCGGCTGGATTGAAGGAAAATTACAGACTACTTTACCATAACTGACATTTAACATTTAAATGTGATGAGACCTTCTATTCTCTTAGACATTTGATGTGTCTGTACTCTTCGTACCACTCTTCTTCTTGGTGGATGTGGATGGGCCAAGACGGCTCATTCATTCTGCACCACCAAAACTTATTTTATTGTCCAATCCTACATTATTATTTATACTAGTTATCCCAATTACAATTTTTAAATTTATTTTCCTCCTCTGTTCATAAATATCTTTCAGTTTTAGTTGACTCACAACACGTCGTGTGTATTGTGTGTGTACTCTCAATTTTTCTTAATTTTGAAATTTTGTCCTGTGAACAGTTTTTAAAACCCTGCAAAAAAGATGCGGTGACTAGGATGTGGAAAATAACTCTCTAAAGACGAAGACAATTGGCAATGTAGGATTTCAAGAAATAATAGGTAAAGTAGAAATTTATAATATTTTTTAAACAATTAATATTTAAGTGTAGCTGCGTTTCCAATTCTACTCAAGCCGCCTTCTACATCCTCCTCTTTGATTCCCTTACGAAATCAAAACAAAGTTAACTGATCTATTAAAGAAAGTCTTTAGAAATTCACGGCGACACACACACAGACAGTACAGCAGACAGACACAGTGATTGTAATATTATTTAAACAAATGTGCAAAAGCGGAGTCTTTGATGAGTAAAAGTCATTAAATGAATTGTTTGATTTTGTACACACTACTTCACAGTAATTTGACTTTTATGGAATGTAAACAGGGGTCTAAAACAAGAATGTTTCAAGTTTACAAATCAAAAAGTTAACTGTTACAACACACACGACAGATACACACACACGCGTATGTACAAGGCACATGGCCCCCACAAACTGATATTATTTATTGAGTAATCCCTCTTCATTTTTTGTGTGCGTAAGCAAACTGTTGATGACAATAAAAACCAATCAATTTATATTCAGATATCAGTCTTCAATTGTCAGCAATCAGTCATACAACAATCGTGCAGTATTGCACTTAATCCTCTCAACTACATATATTGTAGCTGACGCTCTCCTCCCTCATGTACTACACAGTATGTAAAAGAGTGGAAAATTGGGATTTTGTCATATATTTACGACTCTCCCTTTCTCTCTTGAAATATATATTTTTACATTGGTGAGAACCAAGTTGTGTATTTGTGTGTACGTGTGTGTGGGGGACAGAGAAGGCGGGATGGAAATGGAACGACTAGGATACTTTTTTTGTTGAAAAATATTATTTTTATCTCTGCCTCTCTCTCTCTCGAGATAAAGAGTGTGATTAGCCAGCTTTAAAAATTGAGATTGGGAGAGTTTCAATAGCACCTGTGCCGTGTGATTGTGACTGTGCTCTGTGTTGTCTGGGTTGGATCATAGGAAATTGGCAATTTCTATTGTGTGTGTGTCTGATAGAGAGAGACAGAGAGTCATGTAGATGGTGAGTGTTTGAGGGGTTTTTGGGACTTTGGGTTGGTGGTGGTGACACTGATAAAAAGAGGAAAATTGGTGCTTTGCTCCTCCTGCTTGATGACCTTAGGAGTGAGTCCAATCTGTATCGGTCTAGAAATCTAGAATAGAAGAGTTGCACACAGTCACTCCCAGAATGACTACCAATAAGCTTGTGGTGCAAAATAAAAAGTGAGTGTGAATTAAAATTACGAGCTGTGAGTTGAGACGTTGCCAAAACACAGAAATATATTTATAGTGCCGGTGTTCTTGATTGGTCTCTCCTTCTCTCTCATCTTCGTCATCATCCTCGTCGTCTTCGTCATTTTTTTCAACTTGGAAAATCTTTCTCTCTCTCCAGCTCCCTGTATAATTTTTCCTCGTCAAATTTTAATGGCCCAGGAAAGAGAACATCAAGATTTAAGACCAAAATTTTAAAAACAAATTTTCTCCACTCTTCCGTATTGTTATTGTTGTCCAGACCAAAGGTCAAATCTGTTCCTGGATAAATATTCGCGAATGTTGAACAAGGTATGGAGGGCAACACACAATTTATTACTAATGAATGATCTGTCGTAACCTTTACAGTCCGTTTAATTATAGTCAAGGGCAAGGAGGAGGGTTGGACTGCAGTATTTTTTGTCTGTCGTCCATCATTTTGCTAATTACCTAGGACAATAAAATTTCATGTGAATGCAAACTCCCACTTACAACGGTCCAGAGAGTGTGTAGTGTGTACTGATGTTGATTAGTACATTTTAATCAAATCCAATTGGATTTAGGCAGTTTGGAGAGTGATGCAATGGCGTATGTCATTTTTAAATTTTGATTTGGATGACACACTCCTCCAGAATTTAGATTTAAATGAGGAATCAAATTGTGATGCATGTAATGACCATGTAATTCAATTAAAGATGAGATAAAGTCAATTGTGTCATCATGAGGGCCGTGTGTATTGTGTATGTATTTTATGGAGGAGAGGAGTTCAGTCAGACAGACAGGATTTTTTATGATGGTGAGTGCAGTTACAAATTGCATGGATGGGGTGTGGACTTGACAGAGCAGACAAATTTAGGGGTAAACAAATAGAGATGGGCGGGGAACGGGTTTTTTGGGATATATTAGTTACAAAAAGTTATTTTTGTATGCGGGCTTTGAATGGGAATGTGTAGTAGTGTGTAACAGTGTGTGTGTGTGTGTGTGGGCCAAATTTATTTTATTTCTATTGACAGGAGTTGAGTGTAATGGGAAAATATTGGAGGGATTTGAATGGAGTTTTGTAAACGCAAAAATAGGATGGATGAGTAGACAAACTAAATTGCAATAATTCATTTATTTTAAAAAATAGAAAACTCTGCTAGGTTTTGACTTGTTCAATACAAAAGATATTGAAAGGAAGGGAGGGGGTTCGCTGACATTGTTAAATACAAGTTTCAGCAGAAAATTAATGACGAATAAGTATTTTGTATTTTTTAAATTTGATCTGTTTGTGCCAGTCTTGGATGTAGTGACTAGTTAAGCGTGATGTCCTTACAATGATTGTAAATAATGTAATGGATCTCATATGTAAGGATGTGTAAACAGTGCATTTTTTATACCAGTCTCATTTGTCTTTTAAATGGTGACTTTTTAATGGTCGTATCATCTTCCTGTGGCAGCAATTAGGAAAAACAAATAGTGCAACATTATGTCAATATAAATCCAATCATAATCACAAGTAGAGATCCTAGTCAGCATATCCAATATTTAAAGTAAATTATGGATGACTTTGTTCTTTTTTCACCATTAAAGTCATTCTGAATTTCCCAGGTTTGAGCCTCTCCGTCAAATTGAATGTTCAAAAAATTTTGAGAATCGGATGCATAATGAGAAAGTCATGAACAACAAATTAATCCTTTTATTTTTGAAATTCATCATTACTTTATTTCTGTTTGAATATGATTCACTCAGCTTTTTTTGTGTGCGTGTGTATTTGACATTCATCCTCAAAATTTGATAAGTCCAAATTTAGTACACGTGTTGTGTTTTAGATGTAGATCCTTGTCAAAAAATGTACAAGGATGTTCCTTTGGATTCGTTAATGCACTTGAGAAATTACCTTTTGTGATCAGATAGAATCAACTTGAAATAGCACTCGTTGTTATCTTGAATCCAAACACACGTATTTACATAATCCTCGTGTCACGGAGTCAATACAAAGTCACCAACACGTGAAAATCACCTGTCCACCTATGCCAACAACAATCGGGTTGACACTGCGTCATTCAGACTAGACTAAGAAATGAAATTCCTTTTTCCAATTAGGCTGACATGGATTTACGACAAATCCTTCAAAATTCATTTAAAATATTTGTATAATTTTTTTTGTAGACATGGTGGCCCAATCTCACTCTCGTGTCGAAAGTTTCGGTTCCACTCACTCGGATGGAAATGATTTTATCGTTCAACGTCTTCCCCTCCTTGACGACTACGACCGGGACAAGAATGAGGTGACATCGGACTACGAATCCAACAATGTGAGAGTACAGTTGATTAAAAACAAAACAATTTAATAAAAGTTATGTCACCTAATTGTTTCTACCTGCCTTCTTCAGGGTGACATAAATCGGAACAGTTGGATCCGGATCACAACCCCGATCGAGTCAATCTCTTACAATCAAAAATCAGACGATGCTCTCCTATTCCCAAAAGAGAGAACAAAAACATTCCTCTCATTTGGTTTCCTTCTGTGTATGTTTGTCCTCAATACAACGTCAATAGCATTGACCCATGACCGAGTCCCTGACCGTGAAACCATCCCACCCCTCCCAGACGCCATTTTGGACAACATCCATCCATACCCGGAACTCATGCGACTCCCTGACATTTTTGTGATAATTGCACTCATCTTGGGATTGACTCTCCTCTTCCTTCATCAACATCGATGGATTCTTGGTCGGAGAATCTTTTTCATTTTGGGTGTCCTTTACTTCATGCGCTCTGTCACTATGTATGTGACTGTGTTGCCCGTGTCCAATCATACTGTCTTCTGTGCTCCGAGGATGAACTCTACCTCGGTTAGTGTAGTGGTGGGGAGGGTGTGGGAATTACTTGTGGGTGGAGGGATGCAGATTAGTGGGATGAAAAAATCTTGTGGAGACTACATCTACTCTGGTCACACTGTCATGCTCATCATATCCAGTCTGATGATTCGGGAATGTGAGTCGTCAAATTGCTCCTTTCTAATTGCTTTTATTTTTTAAATATATTTTTGAATACCGTTAATAATGATTTGTGATTTTGCGAACAGATTCACCTGCCCGCCTTTGGCTCCTCCATTGGATTTCTTGGGCGATGGCTTGGCTCGGGATGGGAATTCTCCTGTTAGCCCGAGGTCACTACACAATTGACATTTTGATTGGTTACTATGCTGCAACGAGGATGTTCTGGGCTTATCATACGCTCGCTAATAATCCCCAGTTGAAAATAAAATCCCAAACAAATTTTCATAGTGAAGTTTGGTGGTTCAAAATTTTTCAGTATTTGGAGGAGAATGTTGGAGCTCCTCTACCCAAAAGATACTCAAGTCCTTTCACACTCTCCATCCTGACTTCCTTCAAGAATCGATGATTTTGTAGTTTTTAATTTTTTTTGTATTTCTGGTTGTCAAATAAGTATATTTTTGGTGTCGAAATCCAAACCCCCATGCAGTCCATTGCATTTACTTTGTAAAGGGGAATTAATTTTTCCGCTGGTATTAGTTAATGACCGTTAGCTATTTTTGTAGTATTATATTTGTCTTTCAAGAGAGCGTGTGTGTGTTTTGTGTGTGTGGAATATTATATATGAGGAGAGTGAGATTTGGAATTTGATTTGAAATTTTTGAAAATGTTTTCTTCTCCTTGACTGACACCGAGTTTTAGTATTTGAGGTGTGTGGAAAATATTTGTGAAATTGGAAACAAAGGAAATTATGTCATTAAAACCTCAATACGTCGTTTTTATTGCGTGATGATTACTTACAAAGACAGTTTTTTTGTAATTTTTTCTGCGAATACTCGTGGTAATCTCAATTCCATTTTCTAGGTACTATTTGTGTGTACACTATATATGCTCTGCATAAAGGTACATTGTACATTTTGTGCTGGAGGGATTTAGGTACATTTTGAAAATAAGGGGTCACATTTGTTTTCTGTCAACTATTTTGAGGGCACTCTCGGAATTTGAGCAGTGACATTGTACATTAATTTGTTAATGAATTTTTAAAAATTATTTTCAATTTCTATTTGTTTTTCAAGACACTTTAAGACAAAAATAGGTATTTCTGTATATTAGGTTCGAATACATTCTTTTGAACCTATCTGTGAGTTCGAGTGATCCAACACACACTTAAGGTTTGGCAAAAAGATTGAACACAGACACAAATTGGGATTGAGAAAATTAAAATATGGATGTTTAGTAGTAAATGGCATCGTAGACAATGGAGGGGAGGTGAGTGGAGACAAAGCATTTGACTTTCTCTTGCCAGGACATGATTTGATAACGAGTTTGAGGGAAAGACGCCGTCACTGCCTTGACCATCGTCTCAATCACTGGTGTAGTGTCATTATTCTGAAAAGAAAGTTGTTGTTTTTTAAAAAGAGAAGTTAATAAATTAATGAGGATTTTTATTTAGAATAATTGTATACCCCATGTGTCGCGTAGTAAGTCATCGTGGCAATTTGATTGTCAAAGTATTCTCGGGTGTAGTCTTGACGAACTTGTTCACTCATGTTGTTCCACATGTGGTCACTCTGCCTCTTGATAAGATCTCCTTCGTAAATGGCAGTGGCTACAGTCATACAATTACACAGTTAATTTTTGGAAATTTCATTGAATTAATTCGTTCTAAAGATTTTTTATCTTAAAAAAGTTACCAGCTACGAAGTTTCCAGGCTCAATGCAGATTGTTTTGACTGTACAAAAAATAATTTATTAAATCCTGGAATAATTAAAATTAAATTAGGATTGTGTTCATGTGTGTGTGAAGCATACCTCCCCATCTTTTCATTTCAAGTCGTAAACATTCTGTAAATCCTTCGACTGCCCATTTACTGGCAGAATAGGCTGACCTCGCTGGAGCTCCAAAACGACCCAACATACTGGCCACTGTGATGACCCTCCCTAGTCAATTTAAAGAATACAAATGTAATCAAAATTTCTATCATGATTTATAAAAAATCCTAGTAGGTTTTATAGAGTTACAACTAATGTGCACACATATTCTTTTTATAGAAGAAAGGATTTGGCATTTCAGTTCAACAGTCCAAAAAATTAGCTAATCCTCCAACATTGTTCAAACTCTTACATTAGTTCGTCTTATCAGTCTTTCCAGTTATCACACTTTAACTCGAAACGACTTTTAATGAATACATGTAAAGAGCTTTAGATTCCCAACCTCGTTCAAGGATTCTCTTTGATAGACAGATTGTCCATGAATGAATGACGCCTTTCCATTGAATTATGAGTTTTTGCAAAAGAAAATCCATGGGACAATTCTACTTACACGTGGGAGAGAAAACTAATGACGTCTGCACGATTCCGAACCATTAAAATTTCCTGCAGTTTTGATAAATTACTTTGATAAAATGTGGGACTGGGATATATATAAATGACTAGACTAAGAAATGGTTTGAACCTCTTTTTAAACCATTTGGCATGATTTAAGGGAAAAGTGAATTTCGTGAACAATTCCGTTATCACGTAGCCTTGACCCGTGGGTCAATATGAATCTGTGCAAATTTAACAAGCAGATTTTCAGAAATGAAATTTTCTCTTTAGATTCTTTAGAATCATTTTTCCAGTGTTAGATGTTTTGCAATATAGTCACAAGTCCTTCGGTACAAATTTCAATTTTCTCACTTTTTGTATACGTAAATGTCTGGATAAGACTGCAACATAAATCATTCGAGATTTATGACGGGAATTTAGTATCTATTGTTTCACTAAAATCAAAGTATTTTATCTCAACATTTTAGTAATACGAACTTACCTCCGGATCTTCGTAAATATGGAAGAGCTGCCTTGGCCTGTTAAATAATAAATATCCAGTATGGTCAAATTTCCATTAAAATATCACTGAAAAATGCTCACTGAAAAAGATGGACTATTACCGTTCTCACTGTCCCCAACACATTGACCTGCAGAATTTTCTCGTGAACATCCAAAGGAATCCACTCGACCTCACCGAAAGTACTACAAAATTTATCAAATTGAGTTATAGTACATCTCGCTTTTCAAAAAAGAGGGAAATTCCCATTAATCCTTTTCAAATCCACATGAACAAAAAAAAGCAACAAGGTGTCAATTAAGTTAATCAACTTTCTGTCCAAACTTTGGACGTTAATTTGTCACCATTAGTCAAAGTGTGTGTTCACATAAGATCTGAGTCAGATTATCTGACAGACTGAGGAAATTTTTAGTCATTTGTAAAATACATGCATATATAATGGATCAGAACAATAGTAATTATTGTCCAAAAATAATAACCTTAAGCCAGCGTTTGTGATGACAGCCCACAATTTAGTTCCCTTATTATTAAGTTTCTCTTCCATAAAATCCAGGTCAAAATCCTTAGAGACATCCATCCGAAAAACTTCAATCCCGAGTTTCTTCAGTTCCAAAGCACCTCCTTTGTCATCGAAAAGGACACCGGCAAATACATGGAAGCCCTTTCAAAATCCACATTAAATATTTAATAACTTAATACTCCATACTACACATACTACATACTAACATTCCCATTGCTCACTCAAAAGAGGATAATTCTAATTAAGAGTCGTACATGACGTCAATAAGACAATGAGGAATTACCATTTTGTGCAACGCCTTGGCAGCTGCATTGCCAAAGCCTGTATCACATCCGGAAATTAAGACTGCAAAATAATTTGTAAAATCCCATTTAGACTTTGACTACACCCTATTATTTCCTACTTACACTCCTTGTCAGACAGTTTAGCTGTGTTAGATTATACAATAGTGTAATGAATTCCTACCTGCTTTTCCATCTGAATTGACCTGCAATAATCAAAATTGATGTCATTCAATGATTCGGTTTCGTAAGTACAATTTGCAAAATAAAATAAATAATGAAGGTAACTCACGAGAAGTCTGTCCAGACCAATGACAGCAGCTGTGGAGCCGGCCAGTAATAAAAAGAACCAGTATGCGAAAGAGAATCCAATTAGCCAAAGGAAGTTACTGGTGAAGTAAGAGACGACAGTGAAAAATAAGATTCTCTCCACAACGTCCAGGGACACGGGTAATTTGTCCATGATTTTTCAGTGTCCAGCAATGAAAATTACCATGTATATTGGATTGGAATTAGGAGAGAGTAGAGGAGGAAAGGAGAGAATGAGGAATTTGAAAAATAGTGATTCTGTGTCTCTGGACGAGGATCATGAAAGTCTCCTGCCTCTCCCTGCCACGCATGATTTTAACCTTCACAAAAAAGGATTCTAGACTGTCTAACCAAAACCAGATATACGGAGAGCTGTGTGCATGTGTGTGTTTGCGTGTGTGTGATAACGTGTGTATTTAATGTTAGAGACTCATATAGCACTCATCGATTCACAAATCCATAGGCTGAATGCATAGGCAGAGACTGAGTCTCAGGAATGAGCACATGTCGTGTGTCTGTGTGTATGTGCGTGTTTTTTGTGTAGTCAGAAGAAGAGTGGAGAAAAACGGTGTAGAATTTAACAGTCTCCATCCACGTTTGCCAACTTATTTAATGCATGCGCCAACTAAACTTCTTCATCATCCTCAAATAGTCAGCGTCAGCAGGGAAAAAAACTCATTAGAATCTCAATTTTCCATTTGCCTTGTTCGAGAGAGAGGGAAAGAGAGTCAGGACAATTATATCCTCACCAACATTCCTCTCTCTCTCTCTCTCGAAAGTGAATCAGGTTAACCTCCATTTATATTCAGTTAATGAGGAGAGAGAGAGCAGTGCAATTCTTTTGTATGGAACTGAGATCTCATTGTCTCTCATCGAGAGGTCAAAGGGACACTTTTTTCGTAAACCTAGAAATATCGCATTTTAAAATGAATTAAGCAATTTTACCAAGAAAGAAGGTCAGACTGGAAGGTCAGGGTTAATTTTAACGTTTTAATTCTCCCTGTGCACAAAAGGTCCATGACATCCAGAGTTGACTAAAGTTGTGTCTGGACAAGGCCGACCCTCACATTTTTTAAAGATCTTGTTGCTTATGTCTATGCACTTATTAGGACTTATTAGGACCTTCAGGGATCCTTAAAGAGAATTGACAAAGCTCACAATTGGCCTGAATTTGAACACTTTAATTCTTTATAAAAATATTTTTCTTAGCTTAGAAAGTACAAAAATATAATACTGCTAAAAATTTGTGTCAATAAATAAGATTGGGAGGGGGACAACTTGGTTGGTTTTATCACGTATAAATCCTTAAAACATCAATGATTCTGTTGTACACGTAAAAATCCGCATCCTTAGCGTAGAGAAAGTCCAGGTGATTGAAAGAGTCCAGGTCTACTTTGATATTCTGGAATAAGTTATAATTTAGGACTCATAAATTCGACTGAATTCGTTTTCTTGGTTAAATTCACAATATGTAGGTACAAAATTATTTTCATTGTCTGACTTACTGCAACGACATTGGGCAGTTCACTGACAACTCTTAGAACATCCTAAGAAGATTATAAACAGAAGTAGACAAATTAAACATTTACATCCCGTTCAGACGTGAGTGCGTGCCTGTGTAAATTCTCACCTCAGGCGGAGAAAGCCAGTCATTTAGTGCATAAAAATTTGCCGTCTTGCAAGTGACACGACTCAAGTTATAACTTGGAGGAGTTTGACTATTGTAGTGATCCAAGTTTCCTTGCTTGCCAAAATCATAGTAGCTAAACTTCCCTTTGTTGATCCATTGGTACCTGTAAAAATATGGTAGGGTAAATCACAATCTGAAATGAGTTACTGCCTAAAAATAAGGGGTTTTGTTTACCACTGGCTCAACATCTTGACCGAGATGGATGACGGAGTTCCTCCCAGCATCACAGGGAGAATCGCCTTTCCAAAAAGAAAATACCATGATTTGTTGTTGTTTGAGAAAATATTCATGAATTTTAAGGTAATCCATTTCATATATATTATAAAATGTAAGCTTACGGGATTCGCTTGTGAAGGATTGAAGCCAGCTATGATGAATAGAAAACTGGAACACAGACCAACTAAATTGATACTCGCTTCCGGGTAACAAATAATTGGGAAGAGGAATCGCATGATGGGGAAAAGAAATGATGGAAGATACTCTCCATGATTTAAAGCTGTCACGATTACCTGCAACCATCAAAATATTTCTATAAATATGGAAATGTTCCATGCCCGTAAAAATATTTTTTTAAGAAACCAATTTCTCAAATTCTCCAGGGTGTCGTGTAATTATACGCCTTTCTTTAGAACAGCGTCAAAAAACCACAATTTCAATAAAAACTCGTGCCATACATTAATTTACATGAACATATTCCCAAGTTTTCTCTACATTTTCTTTGCTCTCTGCGGACCAACACGATGCAGCCATTTTGTCTGAAAAAAATCACTGAAAATTGGGAATTTTTTTGCAGAGTTCACAACACCCTGTCCATTTTGAGTAGAAATGTTTACTGACATCTTGCACATGGTTGAGAGGAGCCAAGATTCTCAAAACTGGACTCCTTGTATGTCCAACGTATGCTGTAGTGCCTAGGGAGATGAATAAATTGATTTTGTCATTGTATTCCGGATGGACTGACATGACACCAAAAATAACAGCCGTCCCTACAAATCACAACAATATTCTTTTTTTTACATTTTGATGATCACATCGTATTCATTTTGTGAAGTGAAATCTTGAGAGGAGGATATAAAAATGTACCAAGACTGTAGCCAACCCAATTTATTTTTGGTTGACCCGTGACAGCTATGACGTAGTCGATCGAAGCTGGGATGTCGTAATAAATTATTTCATCAACGCTACAATTCAAAATTTAAAATCCGTCAACATTTAAAACAATTTTTTTAATTTTAAAAAATGTCCTCACGAGTAATTCCAGTAAGCCCCACTGTTAACGTTGAGGAAGGAATGGGCCTTTGAGTAAAAATTTCCCCGGGCATTCCCAAGCCAGACGTCGAATCCAGCATCAGCCATTTTATAAGCTATATAAATAAAAATTCCAATTTTTATATTGAATTATTTATAGCTCCATCATTTTGTCAATCAATTTTATACCAAAGGCTTTGTGATCAGAGTTCATGAGGAAATCTCTGGAAGATTGGAACATTCCATGAAAAGCAAAAACCTAATAAGGAAAATAATCTATTTTACACGTGTCTCCTGTTCCAATAATTAAAAAAATGTTGAGTTATAAAATACTGTTTAAAAATCATAATTTATTACAACAGGTTTGCCAGGAGCCGGGATTCGGTGTGCTTCTAAAATGTACCCGTCTGTCGTGAAGATTTTGTGAATTTCTAAATTGTAGCCTCTACTCTTGATTAATTCCGGCTGTACAAGGTAAAATGACAATAAATTATACCATAAATTAAACTGTTTCAAATATTAAGGATTTAATCCGAATAAAATTCTCACTGCTGTCAAGTGAATGGCTGCAGTATCCACATTTCCCCTTTTATTCTGTCTCCCATAAAAGTTTCCTATTGACCTCTTGCTGATCCGATCACTCATCACTTCATTTGTAGCTGTAGTATTGAGTCCTCCTTGTAAAAAATTTGTATATCTGTTCCCAATAAAATTGAGAGTATCACTCACTACTGACACTCCCTCCGATCCTGGAGGAGACTCCATGAGGAGGAGGAGGAGAATGATGAGTTGTACTCCACACAAAAATTGTACAGTCCGACACACTTTTTTAAATGGATGAAAAAAGCTGGTCATCATGATTGACTGTCACACTCACAGTGTCTTGTCCTGACCTGCTCGGTCCTCCTGTTCCTCCTCTGTCTTGTTTACCTAATCGAAAGTATTGAGTGCTGATGGGTGAAGACAATACACATCTATGGACTTTTTACTTAGAGCCTCAAGTATGTAAACAAATCTTGAGTATATTTTAGACACAGACAAATACACAATTAGACACACACAGGAAGACACAAGTGTGATAATAGTAACACACACACTCTACACATCTAGACACGTTACACACAGTCACAACACTCTTACGTGTAGCAGTCTATTTACAAAATGACACTGACACCCAATGTCCAAATCCTGAGGTAATTGTAGTCTACCTACCCTTCTTCTTCTTCTTCTTGACAGAGGAAAGGGACAGTGGGACGCAAACAATAGAATAATTTGTCTTCACACTTTCATCTGTGACTACCACATTTAGTACTTCTCAGACACACACAGCAACACAAGACGAAGAGTGGAAGAGTGGAAGACAGGATTTAAAAAAGAGATGTGGAGAGGAGAGAGATGGGGTGTGAATTTAAGACCTCAGAGAGATATACCATTGACGAAAAAAAGACTGAGAATTTTATTTTAATACATGTTTAAAAATCACTCTCCCACTTTTACAAATAATGAAGTGTCAAAGAGAAAACTGAGCCAAGTGTAAAGTCTCACCGGGATTTTCTTGAATTGAAGCGTTGACACATTCCTCCAATTTTAAATAATCAATGTCTGACACATACACACCCATACCTTTTGATCTATTAATACCTTTTGCAGGTAAGGAACGGTAGTCACACAAATGACAATAGATAATTAGCAAATGGTGGACACGGACAGACAGCCCAGATTTGTTGAAAGGAATTTCTCAAGTGTACATTATGTATGTATATATCTAAATGTGCTCCAGTTTTCAAAAGACCAATAATCCATTCCACATTTAGTATTGGGCATCTACAATATGAACGATTGTGTAGTTCATATATTGTACTTGTAATTAATAGAAGACAGACTCACATACACCGACGTTACTCGTGTACGTATATGGAGTAGTATTTTTGAACTGCAATTTTATGTGCATACATTTTATTTTATTTTCATTTACACAGGCAGAAATGGAAGATGAGATACAATGAGGAGGAGGGATGGTCATCTTTCATTCAAATCGGCTTTCCAAAAGTGTACGATAGTGTTTCAAACAAAGTGAATGCTAATTTAAATTGTCTGAAACACTCAAATTTTATGAGGGGAATTTTATGAGGAGGAGGATGAGTCAGATCTCCGTATTTAACATGGAAGACAGAGTTTTAAAGTTTGTACGAAAGACAATTTGACAAGAATTTTTTTACAGTTTATTACCATTTGATGCAATAAAAACTTTCCTCAGTCAAATATCCTAATATTCAATTCAATATTTGTTTTATGCAACACTCAGAGTCTGTTACTTTGTAACTGTGTGTAGTGCAAATAAACTTGCAATCCTTTCCCTCTCTCCTCTCTCCCTCTGGGATTGAGTAATAATGACAATAGGTAATTAGAAAATTGTTACGAGGGAGGAGGAGGGAATGCAGTTTTTATTCAGCGTTGTGAAGAAAATATGAATTTTTAATCTCAACTATTTTTAAAACCCAAATTTGCATTTATATTATGGTGTACTGTACATCTATACATGTGTACTGTACAATTCATCATTCTGCACGCAATAAAATGTGGCTGGAGGGAATACAAATTGGCACTCGATAAAAGTCTTTAATTTAAAAAATGATGATTGGAAAAGTGCGTAGGTTAGACAAGTCATAAAAAATAAAGGGGAAAGTGTATGATATTTTTAACACAAAAAGGTACAGGAGAAAACAATTGAGGAATTATTTAATTGGTGAAATACTTTTCAGTAGGCAATGTCCCTACCCTGCAGTTATTATTGTAGCCCACATATGTAAATTGCCACTGTACAAAAGGTAACTTACCTGTACATGACATTAATATTCGACAAAATAGGGTGTCAAAAGAAAGAAGAAGCTGAGCAATAAATTGTTCCACTTATAAATCATACTTTAAGCGGATTAATTCAGGTTGACAACAACACAAAAAAGTGATGATTGTTCGAACAGGAGACAATGCCATGAACTCTTAATACGGACAAAGTTAATGTTGATAATTTGGGAATTACATGCAGCGGCGGTGGCGGCCGTTCATTATATTGAATAGACTATGTGAAATCACACACACACACACGTACACACACATACAAATGAGTGCAGTTAATTTGAAGGAGATGATGCCGAGATAATTGAAGGGAAAGAAAAGAGAGGGGATAATGAAACTTATTATCTAGACATGGAATCTTTGTGTGAGGATAAAAGGACTCGATGACAATAATTGTAATTCAGTAATATTATTAGCTGGTAAAATAATAACTTCGAGAGAGTACGTGTCTGTCTGTATTTCCATTTTGAGCATGTACAACAATGATAAGGATTTTTTTTGACATGTAAAGGGAACGAAACGAATTATACCTTTGGACCTCTCCTCCTCCTCCTCCTCCTCCTCCTTTGGTGAACATTAACTGTGTCAATAGTTAACATCATGATACATGTGTTATAAACATACGGAGAGCATTGCATTGACGCTGTACCATTTCCATAATTTATTTATACTCTTTTTCTCCAAACAGATGAACACTCTCCCACTTCTTGAGAATCATGCACACATGCACAATTCGGAGGGTGTGAGGAAAAACAAGACAATTCTACTGTACAATTTACTACACATGAGTCAAAAAATTTTTTGTAAATATTTAAGTTTAAGACATTACGAGTTTTTTCTCAGGATTTGGAAAGACCTTACTCCAATTCAATCTTTATTTAGTCTGCACAAATCCTCTACATGTAAGTTTTAATTTAATTTTAATTTGATAATAACAATGATGTAAAAAAAGATAAAAAATCAATTTTTTAATTATTCCAAGGCAATCAATTTGTTTTGAGCAGTTTGTGTGTGTGTGTTGAAATCTAATGAAAACGTAGGGATTGCGTACGTTCGAATTTGTCCTTTTGTACGAGAGTGACTAACTCCCATTAACTGGCGACTGTCGTTACAAATATAAGTACATTAGAGAAATGTTAGAAACAATACCAAATAGGATTACATTTACAAGCCGTAGAGGAGACTGTGTGGAGTAGACACACACACATGTGATGGAGAATTGTGTTGTTGTTCGTGCGACTCATGTGTTGTGTGTGTTAATTTGCAAGTACAGGAGGGGAAAAAGTATTAATGTAAATGCCTTGAGGTTAATAATTGTATTTTGACACGTTCTATTGAACCATGATATTTATGCTGTCACTGCTTCAGTGTGTGTGTGTGTACTGGTTAGCACTAGTGCTGTGGCGGCTAACTTGTATGAAAGTAGCGGGCAGAAATGACCAGTTTTGATGAACACGTATTTAGTTACATTTTCAGTGTTGTAAACAAAGCGAATTAAGCGATGCAATTTAGTTCATGATGTGAAGACCTCACTTCTCCTAAGTATCACAGTGGTTTGAAAAAATTTCAAAAATTTTGTAACTATGATTGGAAACAAATGTTACGAGTGGCCCTGTTTTACCCCATCCTCCCCCTATATCCTGTCTTTTTTTACTTTCTATTGTATTTTCCTTCTCTGTCTCAAATTATTCAACTGATTTTTTCCTTTCATTATTAAACTCGCACAAGTGCACCTTCATCTCATATCCAAATGTCAGATGAACTCTCATACATCGTATCGACTCCTTTACAATAAAATCCAGACAAAATCTCAAGTTTAATAATCATGACAAATAATGTGTGTGTGTCATTCAAATTGTAATTTTGTGTTTATATGAAAAACATGGTACAACTTCCGAATTGTCAAATATAATGTACCACATCATTTCCAAATGTAACAAAATGATGGAGTAGTATTTTTGATAATGAAAAAAGAGATGACAATACAAAACGTAAATTTTGGAAGCATGCATTTCCTCTTTTCCTTAATTTAATTCCCTGCATCCTCTCCTGAAGAGGGACTTGAAATTGAAAAAGGAAAAATATTTTCCCAAAATTTATTCACTCCAAATGTCCATAGAGTACACGAACTACAATTGCATCCTCATCCAGAGCCCCGGTAAGTCTTTTGTGTTGTCCTAAAGTACAATATGCTGTGATGACAAAAGGTGGATTGTGAATGCCATGAGTATTGTTTTTATGTTGAACTTGTGTCTCGTTCCTCTCCATGCTCTTTTCCACTTGCACTAAACACTGTAATCCACACTTGTTCCACACACTCTCTTTTGTTCCCTCCCCACGCATAGTGTTATCAAGTTGAGGTAATTCCAAGCGTTAAGAGTCTGTGGAAGTTGAAAAAGGGGCCAACATCACATGAAACACACACACACACCTGAGATTCGCAATTTATGACAAGGCACGCTTTTTTTCACTCTACTCTTTTTTCCAATCTCGCTCAAATCTTTAACTCATCTCATATCCCCCTCTATTCTCTGTATTTGACTCTCTGTTCCTCTCAATGAGTCTAGAAAACGGTAGGAGAGGATTACGTAGCTTCAGAGGGTGGTTAAAATACAAAATTGGTTGGTAAACAAAAAAAATTTACTTCACAACTCAGTTAACTTTAGTCTCACTCACAATTCTCCCTACAGTAGTGCATCATATATAAAACATACACATATTGACATCAAAAATCCATTTCTCATTGTTCTGGAATTTGCAAAAGACACTCTCCTCAAGAGAGTCATGTGTCATCAAGGAATTTAAGAAGACTCTGTCATCTTTTTGATTCTCGCCTCAAATTATAAGAGCCAAAAGTCGCGTAAACAAAATCTCCATTTTTTGCTATCACAGTCCAGACTACGACTTAACAGTGTCAACTGTGTGTGTGTCTCTGTCCGTGTGTTATCATTAAGTAAATACGGAAATCAATATTCAGTGCAAAATCCTCTGTTATGATTACATACACAATCCCCAACCCTCCAAGTCCCCTCTATAGTCATCCTTCTCTTTGAGGACGTTGGACAAACAATACAAATAGAGTCCAAAAAATTTTGTCAACATTTTCGTCCACACACACACGCTCATTAAATTTACTCAATGGTGTCATTGCGGTCAAGTCATTTTTTTAACCGTAGAACTAATGGGGAATACAAATACACACACACACAGAAAAACAAATAAATCACCGATTCCCTCTCTCTTCCTTGTACGGCGAAATAATTTTTATATAATTCACTGTGACAAGCGGACGACGGACAGTTAAAATAATTGTCCACCCCTTATCTAATCTGTGGGGACCTCAAAAAAATTTTTTCGACTGTGTGTGAATGTGACTGGTCAGCTTTATAAATTACCTACATGACACTACTTAGTATGCTCAATATTATGACCAGTCAAAAATAAGTATTTAGAAAAAATATCAAAGTGGAGCAAGTACATTTTTCTATGTATGAAAATATGGGTTCTAGTTTTAAGCATAAACAGAGACACTCCATGTGATTGCACAATATGACGATAAATAGCTTTTGGGATGGAATACAATGGAACTCTGTACCATGTGATTTTGATTGATATGAAAGGGAGAAGAAATGATGCTCAAGAGTCTTAAATGTAGGTGAGACACTTGCAAATACACAAGTCTCAAGTTTTTACTCTCATCCTCAGCTCTTCTTGGCTTTGTAAAGACAACACAGACACGTAGTACACACTTTCCCCTTGGATAAACCGGTACTGTTTTTTCAAGAAAAATAAATAAATCAAACTGAGGAGTATCAACTGTTTGGTTTTTGATGTGTGTGTGTGTGTAATTACAAAGATCTTGACAAGGTCTGGTGTTTTAAGGTTTGTTTGGAATTTCTCTCTCTATTCCTCACTTTCTCGTTCAACTGAAGTGGATGTGTGAGTGTGAGTGTTTTCCGTGTAATATGTCGGTGTGTTTACAAAGATCACGGGATTTTTGGTTTACTCTCTTGGAAAAATCCCCATAAATCCATCATTAACCCACCCCTCTCTTCAAAGTCATTAAAGATGAGTGCAAAATTTTTTGGAAATATTATGATAAAAGAATTGGGAGGGCAAAAGCCTCTCTTGGAAAAGAACATTTCTATTTAAAAGGAAAGGCAACAAATTGGGTCATCATTCCTTCTTCTTCTCTGAAGTCTACTAAAATCCTGGAAAATCCATGAAAAAATTGGGGAAATATAAAGAGATGCGAAGATAGAAAGAACATTTTTTGGAAAACAGGAGACTCCTAATTACAAAGAGAGGGAGAGAGATAGAATAGTGACGCGGTTCGTGGAATAAATATGGAAAAATCCTTATTATACTTATGCTTCCTGTCACGTGCTCTCGTGTGTGTTCCACCGAGTTGACTTTATGAACAAAAATGAGAAAATAAGGCAAATGAGCTTCCACACACACACACACACACACACACACTCAATGCACATTCATGTGGAGGATACGTGTTCAAATTTACATTTTTTTGAATCATCTTCATGGAAAAGAAGACACACTCTCACTCTCTCTCTCTTTATCCCGTACTTTATTATGCAGTTTCTTCAGTTCTTTGAGAAATTTGGAAATCTCTCCGACATTCTCTAACAGTGCATCAAAGCACACACACACAGTGACAGTGGAGTGAAAGAGGGAGAGAGAGTGGAACAATAATGTTCCATGCAAATTACGGTGTACACAGAGCGGAGCAACAAAACGGAAATTACGAAAGGCGACAGGCCGTCATAAATACATTTAATCTTGTTTACGCTAACCCAAACCAGTGTGTTTTTTGGTTAGTTAGTTTGTGGAGTGAGAGGCAGGATTGATTACAGTATTCAGTGGGAAAGCTGGAGAGGAGAGGAAAAAAACGTTACACACACACACAACCACAGCAAAGTAAATGAGAGAGAGACCTTACACAGTCACACAGTCCACACAAATACACACAGAGTGAACACAGACACACACACACAGAAAACTTTCATTGACACAAATAGCCATGAAAATACAATGAGAAAGTATAACGGGTATAATCTGGATCCTCATCATGTGCTACAATTTCATTATTCCAGCTCACAGTCCTCAAACGACACAAGCCAATTTGACTTTTATTAGAGAGAGATCAAAAAATTCGTTTGCGTCTGTCCTTGTTAATGTGTGGCTCGTGTCTTTCCTCTTTTTTGCCGTCGTATCGTTTTCCAGTGTTTTTCTGTGGTGAGTAAAGTGGATTTTGTGGAGTGAAAAGTGTGGCCCAAAAAAATAGTTACTATTTTTCAGTTTTTTACTCAGTTTTTTTTAGAAACCAGTGGAGGTGGATTTGATCAATGTTGACTGTCAGTTTTTGACTCCAGCAAGGGAAATTTTGTTTTCCTACTATTTTTTTAAAATTCAATGATCCGGGATGAAGGAATGATCCGTGTAGTTGGCAAGACTTTTACCAATTTGGCATACAATTAATTTTTAATATGGAAGAAGAGATGGAAGATCACGTGCTAGAGGATGGGAAGGAGGATGGCAGTGTTCATCGATTGAGTGATTCAAATTCGGATTCAACTAATTCCAATCACAAGGATTGGATGAATGAAAATGAGGATCGGAAGAGACAGCGGAGTATGTACGATCTGAATGCAGCCAAATCTTTCAATGAGAAACTGGATAATAATAAAATGACAGGATATCTGGAGAAAAGATCTAAAATGGTAAAAAAAATTTGCATTTTATTTTATAACTGATAATTATTCTGTATTTTTTTCATTTGATTCTGATTGTGTGTGTGTGCAATTCAAGGTGTGAATTAATTAACCCGGTCGATTTAACGGTTAAAAAATACTTGTGTGTGGATTTAATTTTTCGACAATTTTTGTGGTCAAAATAATTAAAATTTTTGCTACCGTGTACTTCAAATTGTGTGTGTGTATGAAATGTGATGATGACGTCATTTCCCCATTATCCTTTTAAATAGTATAAAATCTGATTATGGCAGTTCAGTGTGTGTGTGAGGTTCACCTGGTACAGTACACACACACACAACAGAGAGAAGTGAGAAGGTATGCAGTATAAAAAAATGAACAGTTTTTTGTCTCCTTCTCATTGTCTTCATTTCCTCATTATTAGGATGTGGAGTGGTGAGTTCAAATGACCAAAATTATGTTGTGCTTGTCTAATGACAGTGACCACGTCTCTCACTTTTTGTGGGTATTCCTTTGTATTTTGGCTAAGCATCCCTCACTCACACTTCATTTTCTAAGGTCTCCATCAAATTTTTTTGTCTGCTCTTACTTAATTGCTAAACAGTTTTCTGACAACTGCATACTACATATCCCCAGCACTACTTTCTAAGTATGTGAGTAGCTATGTACCACATTATTTCTGTTCTACGTGTCGAACTGAAGTATTGGAATTGGTATGAAAATCTACTGTGTCAATAATTCATTGGAATTTGTCAGCCTCTGGCAAATCTTCTTGATTACCTTATTTGCCACAAAATATAAATTTTTGAGCATAAAAAATGGTGTTTGCCACCATGAGGCATATCTGTTTCGACTGTAGGAGGGGAGAGAATGAATTATTGAAATATAATTCATAATTAGATTGCACAAACTGACTCAGAACTTGTGTAATACTCAATCCTAACTCAAATGTGTCTTGGGGAAGGGGAGAAAAAGATTAGAAGTGACACGGTGGTACCGCAAATCCACTTCCAGAACCCTTAGGGTTCTAAAGGTACGACAAAATGACCCTAAAACGATCATATGATTTAATTACATAAAAGAAGGTGTAGACCGGGGTAGTACAACAAGATTTACGGTGTGTATGTTTAGGCAGGTATGGAATTCTTGTAGAGACAAATTTTACACGATTAGGGAACATTTTAAAATTGGCATCCAATTGACAAGAAGTATTTGGAGTTTTAATACAAAAACCAATTTTTTTGTGAATGAGGATAAATTTTCCTATAATGTAAATTGGCTAGATAATCGAGGTTTTCCCAAATTAAGATTCAGTTCCTGCTCACCTGTCTGATTTAGAAACACAGACAGTGACAATGTAGGCCATTGTATTGTCAGCCAATGTTGTTGTTGTAACTCTCTTAATAATTAATTATCAACCTTGAATTCATTCATGACAACTGTTTTGGAGTCTCCATGTCAGGGGAAGGAAGGTCTGCAGTTTTTCCCTCTCTGTAGTTATACTTATGTCGATATAATGACAGGATATTGCACCTCCATTTAATTTATGTTGACAATTTTTTTCCTCTCTCTCTTTATGCACAACTTACAATCTGCAAAAACTCAGTCAGTTTTATCTCATTCTATTTTTTGTACATTTAGCTTTTGTCATTTGTTGTTAACGATGAATGTACACACACACACGCATTTGACATTTGACAATTTTGATGGCACTCCTGGATTCCTCCTCTCCATTTTAATACTGTGTGTGTGGCTTTTGATAAATTCCATTTGTTAGGAAGTTCAAAAGAGTCTTTGAAGCTTTTCAAATTTTTGATTCTCAGGGTCAATCCTGAAATTACTAGTTATGTCGGCAATCTTCTCTCTCTCTCTTAACTGAATCCATTTATCTCTGTTCATTTTGACACAACCGAGGGGAGGGGGTTAATTGTGACACGTGTTTGTTACATTTCAGAACATTATTATTCAAATTAACTGTAGTCAACATTTAGGGAAATATAATGGAAAATATATATACATTGTATACTTTTCAACTGACTAAATTGATGAAAATAAAATTGAGAATGAATTGGATCAATTGGACAATTAAAATGAGGAAAATTTCGCCATTCAAATTAAACTAGTTTACCCCCAAAAAAAGTTTTCACTACCCAATTTGTTGTTAGAATCAAATTAAATCTGTTTCTTCTTCCCCAGTTCAAAAATCTGCATGAAAATAGACAATTATTTTTTTCTTCTCCATTATAATTCCAATTTGAACTGGCCTTGTGTTCACACAAACACAGTCCAGTGATCCAGAGATAATAATAATTAAAAGTTGTCTCGTAACAGTACATTGCCTCTGTGTGTGTGTGTGTGTAGAGTTTACGCACTCAAAAACAAGTCTCACAGTTGAGTAGGAAGCACTCCACAACTAATTATGATTATAATATAAATGCAGGGAGAGGGAGGAGGAGGGGAGATGAGTTTGAGGAAGAATGTTTGTAATAATCACAACCTGTAATAATATTACTATTTGTTATTATTTGCACTGTGTGCCAAGAGACCTGAACGAACAACTTTTCTGTCCTCCAATACTTTTAAAAAACAGTTCTACATGTACCATATTGTCCAAATGTATCCACACACTCACTCACTACTGTTCCTGAATTGCACAGAATGGCAATGCTCAATGAATGAGTCAATTGATCAACAGAGAGAGAGAGAGATTGGAGTTGAATCCATTTAATTCCTGGGTTGTGAATGGACAGTCAAGTGGTTCCTCCGTTCCTCTTCATGTCCTCTCCACCATGAACTGAGGGATGGGGGGAGAGGACAATACCAAATAATAGAGTCGAAGGATGTGACTCTTCTTCTCCAGTTCAATTTCCCATGTCTTTCTCCTCCCCCTCTGAAAAGACTTTGTCAATGTTACTTTATTTGCTGTCCTAATCTCAGTCTCTATACTGTTAGCTCATCCTCTCATCTCCTCTTTTTCTTTATCATTTATCCCAACGTCCCAATCCGACACACACAGTAACTGTAGCATGGAATAGTTCAAACTGGGGGGATCACATGCATCAAGAATGTTCCTTGTATACACGACACACAGAATGTGTGTGTGCGTATGATGTGTGTGGAGTATATTAGGAAGACCTCATGGGAAGCCAAATGTCTGTCTGTGCTGCTGTCATAAATAAATGAGCCCTCAACAACAACAACAAAAAATTTCAAAAGATTTCAGAATGACTGTCGCATCGTCAGCTGGGCTGTGTCTCTCTGTGTATGTGGACTCACACAACTCAGCTCCAGTACTAAATATAATGTGTATCAATCAGTACATGTTGCTTATTAATTGTCCCTGCTCTATGTCTGCTTTATAATTGTCAGAAAGACACACACACATGAATAGTCCTCAACTTGCGTTGGTCTCTTCTCCCCTTCTTCCAGTTCTCTTCTCTGGATCTCCACATGTTGAGTCTGAGTCCCCCTTTGTCATCATCCTAATTTTTTCCCGTACTTTTGTTTTGATACCAGTCTGTCACGGCGGAAGGAGCAGCTCAATTATTTTTCCTCTCCCTCTCTCTTAAATTTATACTGAATTCCATTCTGACCTCCCCCTTCTAGAGTCTGTAAAAAAATTCAATTTAAATTGAAAAACTCAGTACAAATTATTTATAATAAAAGATTAGTGTGGGGTGAGTTTAACGGCTCAGTGCGTCGTTTGTGCAAAAAAGTTGTCAGTGGTTCGAAAGAAATCGTGCAAAATACATATCTTATTAAAAATACAGTGACATATTCTTCTGGACTGACAATTAATTAAAACCACAAGAGTGACATACACATACATCACAAGTCATTTAAAACAAGGAAGGTTAAGTTATTCCAGTGTACATTAATATATGTTGGGGCGCGTGGGTGGGTGGATCGGGTGAAATAAAAAACCACAAATTCCTCTCAGTGACCAGCAACAGGAGGAGGAGGTGGATGTATCACAGCTGAGAGTGTACAAATTTAATTGAAGTTCCTTCGTTTGGTTTTCCAGTTAGTTTACGGAAATGACGCAGAATGAACGGATAAAGACAAATAAAATGCGGTTGGTTTATTCTCGTAATAATTTTTCGCATATTCATTAAAATACTGCTACAGCCTACAGCTTTACTTAACCTTGAAATGTTAGTCAGGAAATTTCGTCAATTGAACGATGGAAATTCTTATTGAACACTGGAACTCTTTTCTTCATAGTAAACCGTCACTCACTCTTTCAATGAGTAGACACGCTGTAGAAGAGAGTGAGGGTGAGAGAGATAACTGGATACGAGTCACTGGATTTCCACTGATTAATCTTTAGTGGTTCAGTTTGAGTTTAAAAGAATTTTTAAAAAAAGAATTCCAGTCAACTAATCAGAATCAGAAGCAGGAGTTGTTCTTCGGGGAATCATTGTCACATTGTAGAAACAGACAAGAAGTCGGTTATCCGATTTTTTCTGAAGAAAGTACTGTCTTGTGTATCAGTAGCACACACACAGAGGCACACTTTGTGCTGATTACATGATTCATCAAAAGTATACACAATATATACACGATGTATTATTCAGCATATGAAAATTAATTTTGAGACTCGAGTACCATGTGACCATGAATTGTTTTAATTTTTTCTATTGAAATTAATTCAACCCACGTTTATCTTCTTTCTTATACAGTTGGGCTGGAAACGATTTTGGTTCGTCTTGGACGGGAGACTCCTCACCTACTTCAAAAGTAAAAGTGACTACGAGAGTTTGTGTGCCTTCAGCGGCTCAATAAATCTAGGAATCGCTACTCATGTCAGCCCTATAAAAGCATCCAAAGGATTTCCATTTCAAATTGTCACTAGAACTCAAGTTTACTATTTGGTGAGTTTAAATATTATTCATATTATTTTTTTGTAAAAAGAAAAATAAACCTTTTTAATTTTTTTAAAAATTGCACAGAGGACATTGACAAAACAAGAGTTGGACCGTTGGTTGATTTCCATACAAGAAGCTGCGACTATCCCTCCAAATATTTCTTTACCCGTCTGGGTTGACCCTGGGATTCAATTTTATCGTTACTCCTTCACATCCGTCTCACAATGGGTAAACCTACCATCCATTTAATGTTAATAATTAAATTCTTTTGTGGAAAATTGTACCAGATTATCATGATTAATAATATCCCACAGTCACTGAATGCCTCCACGGAGGACCTCACAAGCTCAAAAAACCTCCCACTCAATTTTTATCGTCCATCTTCAATTCTCAAAAAGTGTCACAGTTTTGCATCGCTTAATTTTAACGGAAAATCAACTACTCACTCCGCCCCAACTACCCTTATCAACAATAATAAAAAGTCGTCCACAGACACTCTTAATCGAAATAATAATAACAAGAAGAGTGTAGGAGGAGGTTATCAGTCTAAATTTACTTACAGTAATCATTCGAATACGATAGGCGGCATAGGAGGAGGAGGAGGAGATTTTCGTGAGATGCAGGAAATAATCCCGAGGACTAAAAACATTCACAAAATGCGACACACATCCTCTATGCTTGTCCTGGAGTCTTCCGCCCAAGCAGGTGAACTTCGAAGAGAATTAGCTCAAAAATTGGGGAGTCCAACTGTCCCTTCTGCCCGCTCTCGCTTGTCGGGTCATGACCTTCCTCCATCATCCGACTCGACCTCGACAGGGGAGCCTGACCAACCTCAAATGATTTTCCCTAAAACTCTTCGCTCTTACAACCAACAGACTTTGTCAACTGGAAGCCCGGGTCCGGGACTGTATACAAATGAAAGATTCGGATCTCTTCCAACTCCTGTCCCAACAGACGTGAATCATGAGTATGATGAAATTATTGAGCTGGACCACGGGATTTATGAACCGGTTCAAACTGGTTCTCCTCTCACAGGACAGTCTGACAAGGAAAGAAGGTTGAAGAAAACTGAGAGTATTTATGAGAATGTGGAGACACAGAACAGTCAACAGTCAACACCAGCACCGACAACAATCGTACCGGAGGATCCTTGGGAGAGACTTCCCAATTTTAATCAAAAGACTGGGAAAATTAATACAAGTCCAACATTAGCATTGAGACATGGAGGAGGGTCAGAGATGATTCCACCACGTAATCGAAGGAGTTTACAACACCGTGAAAGTGGAGGTCGAAATTCTCTCGGATCAATCGCTGAGATTCCGGAGAAAGAACCACTGCCTCCATCCAACTTGACCTCAGCGAAAGAAAGACGGGACACAGGAGGACGTTCCTTCGACAGTCATACTTCCTCTTCAGTATTGACTGCAAAAACCACACCATCTTCTTCTGCGAGGTCAAGTGACACATGGGATAGTCGATCAAGTGACAGGGACAAGGATGACGATAAAAGTGATGGAGGTAAGAAAAAGAAGAAACGACAAATGAAGAAGGGGACAATTAGTCGATTCCTCCAAAAAATATTTACAAAATCTGATGGAGGAAAAAGAAAAGATGGTTATGATGACTACGCCAGAGATATGGTCATCACTGGCCCAGTTGACCTTCGTAATTCAGAACTTTCCAGTCAAGAACGGTTATCTCGGAATGGTAGTAGTAAAAGAGCAAGTCAAACATCTTCCACCGTTTCTAACCTGGACAAATCCCGAAATATGAGTGGTTCTAAACCTGCAGTTGGGTCAAGTCTCATCAGTAGTGATAAATTACTCGAAGAATTGAATCAGAAAATAGGTCAGATGAAAAGATCCAATTCGGACGGAGCATCCTATGGATTTCCTACAACCTCTTCAGGGTCCATTGGCTCAGGACCCCGAGAGAGAAGGAGTATTCGAAAAAGTGCAAGTTACAATTCGGATGCTATTGAAGAAGAACGAAGTCATATTATAAATAATATCAATATGAATAATTTTGACTCTAATCGGAGTAGTACTTCTTCTTGTTCTGGTTCCGGAAAATCCAATTCTCACTCCCGTTCTGGGTCTAATGCAAGTCCTTCTATAAGTTCTCCTCTTCCAGACTCAACAATGATGGATGATGGTCAAAGAGAATCTCACATGTCGTCTGGAGATTCGGATGAATTCCTTCGAAAACTGGCTCGTTTCAATCGTCTCTCCGCTTCCCTTAATCCTAGTTTTGTTGCGGCACTCCAACACAGTCATGGTGGAGGGAATATTAATAATAATTCCAAAATTGGACGATCCTATTCTTGCCGAGTTCGCCATACAGAAGAACCTCCTGTCCTCCCACCAAAAAGAAAACAGTGTCCACGAATTAATGTGTATGACATACCCAAAAATAATAGTCCCGTCATTAAAAATCCTACAGACATTTGTTCATCCTCTCCATCTCCCTTCATTCCTGCGGATACTAATTCCGTCCCAAGAAATTCAAATTTGAGAGAATTGACAAAGAAAAGTTCAGCTCCAGACATTTCCTTCTCAGCCACAGCCATAGGAATGACAACATCCAATTCCTCCACTTCCGATTCCACATCCTCCGAACCAACATCCCTCCTCCGAAGAAGTTTACTTGAGAGTCAAGATCAAGTTTTTAGTGCCGACTTGACCAACACAACAGAACCCGAATTGTATCTTGATAGTAGTAGAAATTCACTTTGTAAAGGAATGAAAGGTCCAAAACCCCCACCTCGTCCTCCAAAGACTTTTCAGACAAATAGTAGTAGTGTAAGGATGGTCACAAGTGGGAATGACCTTGGTCCACAAGTGTGTGACGATGATCCAGTGAGTTCAAGAGAGGTCATTACAAAGGATGAAGGTCCGGAGGAGAGAAATGAGAGTGAGACGAGATTAGGCAATTGTCCTTGTGATGATCAAGATAAGATAGGAAGAGGAGTGGACAGCGGTGACGACATCAGTAGAGATAATGACCCTTGTGGAGATAAGAGGGAAACCTCGTTAAATGTGATGACTGGACAGGATCATCAAGATTTAAAGCTGGAAGAGGAGGAGGAGAGTGAAAAAGAGGATAATTTTGAGAATCAAGATAGTAGAGATGTTTTAATGGAAGAGGATTTAAAAAATGTAGAGATCCAGTCTGCCCCTGTTTCTTCTGATGATGTCGGAGGAGAATGTCCTGACGTTGTGATGACCACAGAAAATAGTGGAGAAAACCTGGGGGAAATGAATGGAGATGAAGATGCAGAGAGAAATGAGAGTGAGCTAAAAAAGACAGAGTTAACTAATTTGCAAGATACGTTAAGTGATGATGGCGGTGATAGCAAAGTAGACAAAGAAGAACAGCAAATTGAAGTCAAAGACTCTATTGACTCTTGTATCCAGTCAACTGAGATCCTGGAAGCACCCTTGACAAGTTTAGCTACGATGGAAATGTATGAACAGTCCAATAAAAGTACACTCAAATATGTCCAAGCCCCTATCCGACATCATGCAGAAATTTTGGAAATCCCTGATTTACTCCAGTTGACTACGACAATAACAACAAATGTGAGAACATCTTCTCCAACTCCATCAGAAGGGATGGAGATTCTCTCTGACATATCCAATTCAAGTTCTCCACCTGTGAGTCCCCTTGAAGTCCCTCCAAATATTTCTCTAATGTTGTCTGAAGTCATCAATCGTAAAAAGATGACTCACACAAATTCACCCATATTTCCAAAAAGCAATACTGTGGAGGAGAATCATGGACCAGGACAAATTCTGGACACTCATAATGAGACCAGGATGAAAGAAACTGATCCAGTAGAAACAAATAATGAACAAATATTGAAACCACTAGTCAGTCAGTCATTGGACATGATTTTGGATGAGGAGGAGGAGGATGGATCTCATCATTATGATGATGTACCATTTGAAATTATTCCGAGTCAGGAGAAAGAGGAGGAGAAAGGAAGGAAGGAATTACCCGCATTAAATTATGCTTCCTGTCATTCTGTGGCTTGGGAGACGGTAATTAATTTATAGACAATGTCATCCTTCGAAAAATTGATGTAAATTAAAATTATACATTTTGCAATTGAACAGGTGGAAGAAACAGAAGAGGAAGTGTACGAATTATATGACGACTTTCCAGCAGATGAGTACATTTTCTCTGCCACTGCCAGTCCTAGAATGACCACGGAAATTCCAAGGGAAGAACCGAAAAGTCATCCTCCCTCAGTCATCCGACATTCGGGTATTGAACAACTCCAAGCTTTCCTGGCGGATGAAACGAATGTTGGTGAGATTAAAGACAAATCTTTGGATGAGACTACGACTCCAGGAAGATTAAAATTCAATAGTGATCAAAAGAAGGGTCGGGGAGCGGTAAATAGATTAGGACATAGTTCTGCTATTGAACAACTAAAGAAAATTGTTAGTCAAAATGAATAGACAAGATTCTATATGATATTTTAGATTTAATAACTAACTAAACTCACCTTGTTGTAATTACCTAGTTGCACATGAGTTTTTACATACTATTCTCTATAATGAGTGTGAGGGTGTGTGATGTACAAGTTTGAAGGCCATAATTAAAATTGTTCAATTACTATAATGTATTCTTAAGGATTAAATATGCGAGTTAAGTGCATTAAATGTGTCACACACATGTTCCCCTTTTTCGTCATTTGTACATGAAACTTTGAGTTTGGAAATTAGCCAATTTAGAACATTAATTACAATTATGAATGTTTAACTGTTGTGTATTAACTCGAATATGAATATTTGGCACGACAATATAAATGTGCCTTGTTCTTTTTTAATCTCTTGGGCCTCTTTTCATTTTGTCGTTTATACTGATTGAGAGTGAGACACGTGTTAAGTATATTTTACAAAATACTCTTCATCTACGTATTTACATAACCATAATCCAAAAAATTATTACTTGTAATTTGGCAATAAAGAAATGTTGACAAACCATGCTAAATGTGTTTCTAGTTTGTACCCACTTCCCTGTCCTAGTTGGAGTGTCACAACTATTGCACTGCATTTTGTAATTTCTTGCAATTTGGAACATGATGGAAAATTTTTTTCCCGATTGTGGTCGTCTTACTTCATTATATCTGTATAATCCAGATTCACTTGCACCATTCAAAATACCCTTGGCACAATTGTGGGAAGAAGCAGAAGGATGTTCGGTGAACTTTGAGACGACAATCGAACTTTGTTCATGTCCAAGTAGTCCAAAAAACGTATTTTTGTACTGGAGTATTGTTGTACCATATCCTTAATAAGTATATCTGAGACAGTGTCATCTTAATTTCAGTGATATATGAAACGAACAGATCACATGTAACACACACATTGCTTCCGCCACGAACCTTGTTCTTTGTTCCGAACTTTGTCATGTTGTCTGGCCCCATTGGTATAATACATAAGAAGAAGAATAAAAAAATTCCTTCAAAAAACGTCAATGAGACAGTCGACTGGGGTAATTGTAGCCTACAAAAAGCATACGAACATCCCTTGTCGTATTTCAGTAGATGCAGCTTGGACGATATTCCACTGACAACACTCAAAAGTTATGATTGACATGTGGTTTTCACCATATGAATGATAATGATGACATGGTTACAGTCCTAGCGATTACTGGTGACCGGGTCGAGAAATGGATGTCAAAAAGAAGGCATGAAGATGATCGAGTCCTCATTCACACCATTCCTCAATACTGATTAAATTCAATGGACTTTAGTTTTAAAGTACTTTCCATGACTTCTGATTGTTCCATTTTTTACTTTTATTAAAATTTTAATTAATATGTGTAAAAAATTTCCATTTTGGAGGCAAAATTTTAGCCAAATTAGCAAAGAGTCAAAGTGCCTATACTTTCCCCAGTCGATCCCATGTGAAATGAAATAATGAGGAAAGCTGTTTGAAGTCGTGTAGGCAAAAGATAAAACCGAAGACTAAATGTACAAGTGTACATACGATCGAGTCTTGTGTATTAATTAATGAACATGAGGAGAGAGGTGTTTTAACTAGTATAAAGTAGTGATTAGAGAGGAGCATTCCCTTCATGATATTATAATAATATTGACACTCAATAATCCTGAAATAGAAAATGTTGCAACTCGATATTCTGGTTGGTTGATGGAAGCAACGAGCAAAGTTCAGTCTACACACTAAATCAACGCATGAAATATAGGGAAAAGTACAAAATCCAACTAAATAGGAAGTCTACTCCATGGAGGATCCAAACTACTATTTCCTATGGACAACAATAAAAAGATGAAAAGTGGGTCCATCAAATATAAATAAACAGCAACAACCAGTACATATTAATGAAAGTAGAGAGGGGAACGAGTCATCCTCCATGTCTAAACTTTTTAATCCTAATCTTGCACTGCAAAGTCCAGAGAAATTATCTTGTGTCGAGAGCCCGCATGGCTAAAACGTGGACAGACAGAGACCTATAAACTCTCAGGGTTTTACATATACAGGGCCACACACACACACACATACACAAAAAAATGATGAAAATGATGATGTCAAATAATAATGACATGCATGGTCAATCCAAACTACCACATATTATTAGTATTGGATATCCCCCTATTATTCAATGAGAGAGAGAGACAAAAAAATCGAAATGGGAAATAGCATAAGTCAAGTCCCTTGACGATAGAAAATGAATTGATGATCAGTACCTCTATATTTACACATATTATTATATGATGAATGTGTGTTTTAGTAAAGAGAGTCTAGTCTCATATATGATGATATTTTACATAAAGAGTATAAATAAACTAACATTATTATTTATATATGAGTAGTTGATCAGAGACTGAATGCATAGAGAGAGAGAGAGAAGTTGATTACCACAGTAGAGAAAAGTGTCCCAGTCGGTAAATCCAACACTCTCATGACTAATGACAATTCAGCATTTTTTTAAAGGAGAAATATTGGACTCAGTCTAGGATTGTGACCAAACTACGACGACGAGTGTGTGTGATCTGGGGTCAAGGTACAAGCCTCGTGTTGACACACTGGGGTCTCTCAGTTGACAATACGGTATGACAACATAGAGAGAGAGATCTCTCGATGCTGTGTGTGCATCCTATGTGTGGAAGATATTTAAAAATTAAACACTTGAAAGTTTCATGAAACAAATCAGTCAGTCTATAATCGACCAGTTGACGTTTAACTAATACTAATTATACGAGGAGGTTTAACTTTGGATTTATTGTGAGCAATTGCAGTTTTTGTGTATGTGTCGGAAAAGTGTAAAGGCAGAAAACAGAAAAATATGAAAATTAGAACACAGGATCCCTTCTCGCCGTGTGTGACAATTTTTTTTTGGAAGAAAAGAGAGTGTGTGTAATTTTTCCCAATGTTTATAATCCATTGGATTTAGTTTTTTTTGACCAAGGAAAAAATTTTAGTATTCCAATGTTGCAAACAAAAAATTACACCATTAGTACGACGCAGCAAAAAGTGAATCTTAATTATGCTGCAATTGGTCAATTGACAGATCAAAAATCTAAAAAGTTTTTCAAGTTTGGTCTCCGGCTCCACCTGAGTCTCGAGAACCTAAATTGTTGTGATAATAATGCAACTTTGCCTTTGACTGATTCTGACCATAATCATCATCACAATTCTCCATCCTCAATTACAGGAGGTAATTTACTCTCATTGAAATTTTCTTTGAAAAACAATGATAGTATCTAAGGTAGTTTTATTGTTGTTGTTGTTGCAAATCATAGTTTGTGTGTGTTTGTCCTTGTTGCAAATTTCATTTTCTGTCAAATGAGTAGTAGTATTCATGAAGTGTGCAGGTACTTTAGGTTTATACTCCAAGTTTTTGTCCAGGAAAAGTTGATTGTGCTTTTTTGTGTGGTGTGTGTAACGAGTATATTTCACGCTTACTCCCATCATTTCTGTTACATTTTGTGAATTAGTTAATGGACAAGATAGTTGTGGTGCCCCATGTAAGTTAAGTATGCCTCTGTTACACGTGAGGAATGCATGCAGTACAATACAAAGGTCACAAATAATTCTGATTAAATGTGTACTCTTTATCATTTACTATTTATGTCCTGACCAAAGGTCGATAGTTTCTATTTCATATATATTTAAGTACTAATTGATACCTCAAGTCATTTCATGTCCTTTTCGCCTTGTCAGTTAAGCAATTTTACTCATGTTGTAAAGGAATCAATAAAAAAGTTGTCCCTGAAAATATTGTACGAAAGGAAATTATATAATCAATCAATCAATACATTATATTATATTATAAATTAGAGTTTGACTCATATTCTCATTTCTCTCTCTCTTTTCTCTCTCTTCCCTCACAATATAGGAAATATGGAGAACAACAAAAACAAGAGTCAGAGTGAAAATACTTCCAGTAGTCCAATCATAGAGACGTTTGGAAATTACATTGTTAAATTAGCAGAATATTTCCAAGATTTTGAAATTTTAAAAGAGCAGCCTGACAACGGTAAACTTTTCTTTCTTTTTTTTGCTATTTTGATAATAAATTATATTTATTTACATACCTTTGATTGTTCATCATCATTATCATAATAGTAATAATTTCATATTTTCCAAGTTTATTTTTCCTCCTCCCCCCCTCAAAAAATATTATATACTACATAGAAAGTATTAACAATGTACTACATTTTTATCAAGAAAAAGAGAACCTCTTTCACTCTGATAGTTAACTAAAAACTTTAGTTAATTCAGCAAAAAAAGTAAGATGACATGAGGAGTATAAAGGAGTTCACCCTTCTCATTCTTTCTCTTTCAAATCTTGATGTATATGATTGTTGTTGTTTTTCTCTCATCCTTCCTTCTCTCTCATCCTACACTCGACTTCGAAAGTCCCCACGTCTTACTTATTCAAAACCTGTAATTTTTACTGAATATGGGAGAGAGACCTTGTTCAAGTTTTGTACTTATTCTCATTTAACTGTAAACCTGCGAGAACTATGTCGATAGGAAGAGGTGGAGGATTAGTAAAAAAAAGTTTCATAAAAGATCTAAAATACAAAATGAGGTTCACTAAAAAATTAGCAAGAGGAAAGGAGGAGAGAGA
This sequence comes from Pygmarrhopalites habei, assembly GCA_009870185.1. NCBI lineage: Eukaryota > Metazoa > Arthropoda > Collembola > Symphypleona > Arrhopalitidae > Pygmarrhopalites > Pygmarrhopalites habei. Next base: position 617 of record WJFB01000937.1, on the reverse strand, counting down.
TAATGCTATAATTTTCCTTTTTTGTTTCCTTGTGAGTTTGATAAAATTGAAAGAATAAGGTTAGAAGTTAACTGCATGGTTGCATCCACGAAATCGTCACATTGGCATTGAATTTGGTCAGAGAATCTCCCCAAGCTCTCTCTCTCTCTCTCTCGAAAGGGCAAAGGTTTGCTGTGGTCAGCCAAAAAATTTTCTTTGTAGGCAATAATACTCTAGAATTTTATTTTTCTTCAAATTTTTTTTATGTAGTACGTGTTAATTTTCTGTTTTGGCCTTCCACTATGGTTGTATTTTGAAGAAATTGTACTCTATATATTTTTAACTTTACCATGGACCCCCTAAATAAATAGAATCCGTCATCGGGAGACGTGAAGTGTAGGTGGAACGTGAAACTGGCAGCTGGGTCTGAATCCTCCAGTACGGAGTCCACGTACACACAACCATATTGTACATGATTGTAGGGGCTTATCTGTTTTTAAACTTGAACAATGTTAAGGAAACTTAAAGCCTTTCCGCACTGCTAGCATATGTGAGTGAGGACCCTCATATGAGTGTAAAATAGTTAGTGCGTTTCGTCTCCCTTTAGCACTAAGAGGCGTGGTTTGACAGAAGGACTC
>WJFB01000936.1:0-42032 GCA_009870185.1 Pygmarrhopalites habei | reverse complement strand
GTGGACAAAGGGCTGGTACCCTACCCTTCGATTTAGTGCAAAAACATTAAAAATCGTGGGGTCATTAAAAATCACACCTCAAATAGCAAATTTAAAATGAAATCTGGAATTACACGAACGTCAAAAGTAGAGAGGAGCTCAAAATTGATAAAAGTGAAAGCCCAGAGTGTCTATAGAGTCTACCTTGTAAATTTGAGACCACTATAATAACTGAACGGGAAAGTACTCAAAATAATTTAATTGTCGTTTAATATAAACGTGGAATGAGGAAAAAGTGGGGGTAGACTAGGTAACGACTGTTGATTTTGGGGTGTATCTCGGTCCCCTTTAGTCCGATATCGAAGTGGATGGTACCATTCGAAAGCCCCCACTCTCAATCTGCTCATCTCCTCGTCTTTTGCAACCTCAAAATCTTGTCTGCAGAGACACTTTTATGTTTTCGACCCGGAAGGAGACGTAGTCTGTATGCAATAGGGATCATAATATGATTTATATTATAACTCAGGTTCTGCAATTTTTCAAAGTACAGGCCTTGCTATACTTGCGTGTGCCTACAGAAAAATGCATTTGATGCCATGGTAAATAAAGACACATTTTGAGTGACCTAACTTCTACAAACATTCATCCTCGCCCCTGTGCATAGTTTCCGTAAAAAATTACTAGTATTTTTTTAGTATGGTAAGGATATGAAGACACAGTGCTTCATAGTTAAACTAGTTTGTAGTTAAATGTCTAGAATATAATACAGACAAAATTCGGAGTATTACAATCAGGGGTTAAATATCAATCAATAAAGATGTGTGACGATTGCTGCAACAGAACAAAGGTTGGGCAAAGGTTCAAATTTAATCGATGACATATTTGTAGCAAGTGTTTTTTTCGTGTCTCGGGTACTTTAAATCTCATAATAATCATTTTCAGGAAACCCCATTCCACATTCCAGGGTACCAGGGGAATGTCCCAGGGGTCAAATACGATTCCGGTAAAACATTTGGAAGGTCAACTCACGATCAACTCGTAAAGAACAATGTACTTCATGGTGCGAAGGGACCTCGTGTGGGATACTATCCTGACCCATGCAGGGGTCATGAGGCTGAACTCCGTCGACGGTTCCACATGCTTCAAGGGAATATTGACCCGAATCCTTGTGGGTCAGAAAAATGGGGAGGGGTAATTTTTCTGAATTTCCGAACAATTACACAAGAAATCGAGTTTCTAATAAAATTTCATTTTAAATTCACAGAACAAATTTTGTATTAAAAAACCAGAGCATGAATGTCCACCGAAATTACAAAAAATGAATCAGGTACATTTGTCAGTTAAAAACTAGTCAATGAAGAACATATATCAACTCCATGTATGTACTTAATTAAATTGACTGTTTAATAATAGCATGGCTATCTCTCTCGTCTGTCCGTTTACCAAGATCCACATTTGAACGTTCAACAATGCAAAGCTTGTAACATTAAACCGTGTCCAGGGAGAGAGCCTCAAAATAAGCCATTCTGGAAGGAATTTGAGGACATGACAAACTATGATCCTTTCCAGGAATACGACAAAGAATGCCGACATTTGCGGTTGCCAAAGCTCAAGTACAAAACAGAAAATTGTTGGGATGAAGAGTTCTATCTTCCGGTAAGATCTACTTGACCCTGTTTGAGATCAAAATTAGGAATTATATAAGAAATGTCTTCAAATATTAGGTCGAGTGTCTGAGTGACTACTGTCGGGCGGGTTATGTGCGACCCCCAAAAGTCTGTGAATATCTCCCCTTCGATGCCAAGAAAATTGATGAAAATGTCAAATACTACAGGCATGAGCCAGACGTGTCCAGCTTTGGTCTTCCCTATTTCATGGATCCGACCAACGAACATAGATATTTCAAATCCGGATACACTGGACACGTCCCGACAGAACGATTCCGAATCGGTGATGTTTACAAAACCAGTACAAGGAAGGCTTTGAATCGATTCACTCTCAATTACATGACTCCTCTTCTCTCCGAAAAATGTCCCGTCTATCTTGACCCCAAAATGTACTCGGTAAGTGTAGCAGCATTATTATATCCCCAGTGTAACATTCATCCGTTAATCAATGTCTAATTACGATTTTAGTTATGTGAACCTTCTTTAATTATTACAGGACAGAACAAATTACTTCAATTGTTTCTGTGACCGGCGGAAATCGTACGACGGTTCATTTTTCCCTGAAGACATTCGAAGACGACTCAAAAATCGATTTGACCCCTCTTGCTGTGTCCAGAGCCAAGGTTTTGGGAGCAGTCATGAACCTCACGCCCTGTGTATCCAACCACAGTACTTCCCTGAACCAGCCCCAAATTATTGCAACACTAAGGGCTCTACTTGAGAAATTAATCGTCGTGCAAATTATTTTCCCTACCACTAAATATGTAAGTAATTGTAAATTCCCAGTATTTCATTGGCATACGAAATAAATGAATAAACATTCGGTTCACTTGGGATCAACTTTAATCATATTGCTCTAGAAGAATAAGACACTGGAAGAAGATGTAATGTCAACTAATTCATTAATTTTCAAAAGTCAGAATGTACACACTTGAAAAAAGGAAGAGATGTTAAATTAAATGTCATCCTCATCCCGATCCCAGGCCAAAAGTTTGTTCATATTTGAAATATCTTTTGTACTCCACCTCTCATTCAGACGATCATTAGCTGTGGTGGGTCGGGGTCGTTCAAAATCCTCCTCTTCAATGTCATCATCCTTTTTCCTTCCCCTCGACTCTCCATTACTCCCACCCCCCGAGGGTTCAACTTTATTCCCATTTTTGGCCGACTTTGACCTCGTGTGTGTCGTCTTTTTCTTCTTCTTTTTTGCCTCAGCCCGTTCGTCAAGGGTGTCAGTGTCCTGGTCCTTCTCCTTGTCATCCTTCCATGCTTTGGAATGATGTTCCGACTTTTTAGTCCTACTTGTGACCTTTATGGGTTCGTCAGGTGAGGGAGGGGGAGAGGAGGACTCTTTGTCCTGATCCGAAATCAAGGCTTCTGTGGAAGATGTTGGATCCTGAAATACACACAAATTGTATAAAATAATCATATTTGACACACATCAGCCACGTAACAGCAATAAAATAAATGACCTTTGTCGCCTTGGACACTTTCGGTTTAGCCGACTTTGGTCGAGAGGGTAAGGTCGACTCGGATTCTTTCTTCCCAGACTCGGCGGCGGCGGAAGAAGAGGACTCGGGGACTGAGCTTTGTTTTTGAGAAGCTGACTCAACAACTTGGCTGGGGACAACTGGTGGTACAGGTGGCGTCAGTACGACAGTGGGGTCACTTCCTCTTTTCCCAGATCCGATTTTTGTCGGAGGGACACGATTTGTAATTTTCTTTTCAGCCGCTGCAAATTCTTCCGGTTCAAAAGCAAAGTTGACTACACCTCCACTCTTTTTACTCTTACCCTCACCCATCTTCCCCTTTCCCTGGGAATTTGGATCATCCTTGACCTTGAAAATGTCTTGGAGTTGACCTTCAATCTCATCTTCCTCTGTCGAATCTCCTCGAAGACTTTCCCGAGATGATGCCAAGTTCCCGGTTGTCCCACAAATGGATTTCCTTCTGGATGATTTACTCCCGGAACGAGCCTTGGAACGGGATGTCATGTCAAATATGTTGTCACTGTCCGTGTCATCTGAATCCAAACTGACCCGGATTAAATCCTTCTTGTCGGAGAAAATGATAATTTTGGGTCGGAGACCAAATTTGATTTTCCTTCTTTTTGACTGTTTCACTTTTGTCTGGGGTGACAGACTCGTCGTGTCAGGGGTTATGTGACTCACTGCGATGGATGCTGTGGGGGTTCGAGGGGTTGGAGAGATTGGTTGACCTTCAGCCGAAGGGGTCAAGACAGTCACTTTTGATTGTGTTCCTCCTTTGACAGGATTGTTGGTTGTGTTGACATCCGGCTGAATCACACTGTTCGGGGTCAGATTGGCCGACTTAGGGTCAGGTGTTGTAGTCGGGACTGAAGTTGTTGTTGTTACTGGAGGAGGTGTACTATCCAGCATGGGATTCGCAATGTCCACCTGAGCAAAGGCAAGTTGGTCCATGGCTCGGTCAAGGAGACCAACTCCGTCCGTGTTCCCGGCCACCAAGTGACTCATGTCAATGTCCATGGATTGTTGTCTTGGACTAGGGAAAAATATTGTTCATAAATTAATTATGTTAGAGTGTGAGAGGGAATAGTTTAAAGACTCACGTGACAGTCTGGGGTGTGCAGATGGATGACCGATGACCCCACATGAGGAGTCGCATTTCTTCTCCAGTCATTCCTCGCTTCTTGAGAGCCTGGATCGTCACTTTTCCCACACGCTAGTAAATAGAGACAATGAAAGTTGTTAAATAGACTTTGTAGTTGTTAATCATTGAGAATGACTCACTTTCCAGTTGGAGACCGCACCCTTCCTCTGATTGGCTCTTGTTTTACTCTTGCTCTTAATTACCATCACTCCTCTCAGTTCGTTCATAGGATTGTCACCTTGTAAAAACACAAATGTAGTTTTAATTGACAGTTAGATTGTGACTAAATGTTTCATAATTTTGGGAAGGGTACCTCCCAACTTGATGCTGTACTCTTGGATGTAACTTTTGGCATCCTCCTGGGTCACCGACCGCTCAAGTGAGACCACAATTTTTGCCCACTAGATTAATAAATATTTGACAAACGTCAGTAAAGATTCCTTTAGTAAATATTATTAGAGAAAGGAGAAAGTACCTGTTTAATCCATTCTTTCTCACTCCGTTCAATGACTTGAGAGTAGGTATTTCCCATCATGGCGATCAACATGTTGAGTAACTAAAGCATAATTACTTAATTAGTTTCAATGTGACAGTGGGACTCTTCAGTGATCGTGTTCAATTTGAAATATATTTTACCAAGATTGGGACCATGACCATAAAGATGATAAAGACAGCCTGACAAAATTGTGGTGGAAAATTAAGCATTGTCACAAGTGAATATTTTTTGAATAATTAAGACTGGGATTCTACATACATACCTTTGCCATGTTTGGGTAAGCTGAGAGGAATCAAATTGAAAATTGAAATAATAATAATAGTTTAAGAGACTTTTGCTGAAACTCGAGAAGGAGCTTCCTTAGTCCTTCTAGGCTAATATTTTAGTGAGACACTTTTCGAGCGATTGTCTTCCTTGACCTCAAGAGTCCGACATGTAAGCAAGTAAATCCATAAGAAAATTGTCTGACTTGGACGCTACTTGTTTGTACTTAGCACTGACGGCTACTTTAATTAAAAATTTGAAATGTTATTTGACATGAACGGCGTCGAAGTCTGACATTTATATTACAATTTCCTTATTTAAATGTCCGACTTCGACGCCGTTCATGTCCATTTTCGGTATTATGTTTGATTTGCAGGAGCCACTAATCCTTAATATAAACAAGTGGCGTCCAAGTCAAACATCGTTGTGTATTTATCTGCTTAGATTTTGACATTTTTAAGTCAAGGGAAACAATAAACAATCACCCAAAAAGTTGTCCGTTTAAACATTGGTCTAAGGTAGCTTTCTGTCAAGCTTCAGCTCGATCAAACAGAAAGTTCTTTTACAATGTTAAGCGTCCCATGTTCTTTTTTGAGTTTTGCACATTTTACCTGTTTCACTGAGCGTGCTGTACTGCAATGGTATAAAAAACAATCATATCACTTCATTGTATTAATGAATAGTCACAATTAATTCAACTTGTGGAATTAATAGGAGCTCACGTCATAAGACCCGAGGGTCATTTGATACAGGGCCATCCAAGTTGTGTGGAACTCGTGGAAGAGTGTCGAATTACTCTGTCGATGACTTTTGTAGAGAAAGTAGAAGGACTGAGAGAATCCCAAGAGGAAAATCACAAAAATTATCCCGAACGTCAACATATCACCAGTGATCATGCTGTACACCATCGTCACGAACGGACCAGTCAGTTTGATGGCTCTGGAGATAAAATTAATTATACACAGAGTATTAATTCTTCCTTGTTACTCATTTCATCCATTTTGATTTTTGAAAATCCTGTTTTACCCAGCAAAGAACATCACTACATGGTAATACAAAAGGAAATCATTAATATTGGATTCTTTTGATAGTCAATTGTTGCAAAAAGATACTGGTTAGGTCACGTACTGAAAAACCAGGAGCCAACCATGGCGAAACTCAACAAACTTTCTTCAGTCCGAATGTCCCCCATGAATCGGAACGGGATACAAGCCAGAATTAAAAAATTTGCCACAAGAAAAACGGCTTTCGGTGGGGCATGAGGCTGTCAAAAATAAGTAAGTATTATTAGAAAGGCAAGGGTCCATTTTTTTACTCACTCAGAAATACTTAAGTGAATGTACCAATTGCTTGACAAAGCTGATAAGACCTTGATTTTTGATTTCTTCTCCCTGTTGAAAGACGACGTAGGACACGGAGCCAAAGACAGAACTGATCTCAAAACCTACAATTAATTGTTAGCTTGTGTGTAAGTTTGACCCAGTTTGAAAATGCCGTATTTTAACGTAGTCTGTAAACGATATTGTTGTACCTAGCCTAATGATATCCTTCGCTTCACTGTACTCGAGTAAACTGTGATTCCTGCTGGATGGTCTCAAGTAGATTGACATGCTCATCGCCATGATGTGAACAAATGCAATTGTGATCCTTTTCAAAAATTGACGTTGAGCAAAAGTCTTCCACTTTTCTTCTAGCAGTCTCTGAATGATCCCACCGTCCAACATGTCCAAATGTTCTTCCTTTGACCCAGCCAGGATCATGAAGAGGGCCGAGTTCCAATTTGTCCGACCATCAGGCATGATTGTGTCCAGGGCATTCAGTGGATATGCCGAACATGTAATGTTACTGTACCGCCAAAATTCCCGAGAACTCAACTCCAACATTTCCCTGAATGGTGATGAGTAAAAACATCACGTAACATTCTTCATAACATTTACTTGTATGTGTACGCAAGAGTAACGCACCTGAAAACGCTAGCACGACCCAAACGACAGGCAAGGGTCAACGGGGTAAGACCTTGATTGTTGACAATTCCATTACTCGCCACAATCTTGGGATGTCTCAGGGCGTAGCCGTACATTCCCTTTTGACATACACAAGTTTAATTGGTAAATAGAACGTGGACAAGACAGGAAATAATTAAAGAGGTCAGTGTAAAATAAAATTAAGGGCACCAGTTGGTCCGTGACGACCACCATGTGAAGAATCATGTTGCCAAAGGAGTCTTGCAAATCTGGATTAGCTCCATGATCCAACAGTAAATTGTACACACCTATCAGTCACAGAAACTAATTCATTAAATAGATTCATTGATTTGTCTGACAGGTCAAAGACAGGTGAACCCACTTTCGTTGCCAACACAAGCAGCCCAAGCCAAGGGGTACTCGCCCAGGTAGGCCAAGCCTTCATACTCTGTAGACTGTGGAAAATTAAATTAGTATTGAATTGAAATTTAGGAAAAATTAGAATAACAAGATTAGATAATTCTCACTTTTGCTGGTTTAATTCTTTGCTGATCTCGAGGGAGGAAGAAGCTCCCTAACACACACACACAAATTTCTCACTAGAATTAAGTAGATTATTGTTAATTCTGGGAATTTAAGACGCACAACTCACCCACAGCTCGTTGGTCAATTTTAGCACCACACTCCACCAACAAATGTACCAAGTCATTGTTATTGTAGGCAACTAGAATCATAAGACACATAGAGAACAGATTAAAGTGTCAATCAAATAAAATTGAGTATTTTATTAGTTGAGAAAGGGACAGACTGGCCAAGTGTAAGGACGAAGCTCCCAGATATTCTTCCCCCTCGACCACATCCGATGCCAATTTTGGGAAACACTTCAGAAGGATCCGGGCCAGACGAGTGTGGAGCCGGGTATCACAAATTATGAGGACATGTAAGAGTGTCTCACCCAAGGACCCTACACAGTGAAAATCAAGAAGAGAAAGTCGTGAAATTGGATCACATGCAATCATGACCTTTTGGTGGTTCACTTTACCTCTGTACTGCATTTGCCAACAAGCCTCATGGTCAGCCCATTTGGCCAAAGGGTCAGTTGCACTGCTCGCTTCAACGGGGATGACCACCTTTTCAATTCACAATTACGAACGGAATAACTACTTGTTCTCTTTAATTTTTATACGCACAACAAGTGAAGCACTTACATGTTTCTGATTACGAAACTGTTGGGATCAATAAAAATTTGGGATTTAAAAGTTGTATGTCAAATGAAATCAATTATTTTGACAGGAATAAAAGAGAAGGTGACTTACTTTCCATCGTAAATATTCCGTCCTACTCACTATTTGACCTTTCCCATCTTTGTACATGAGGATTCCAAATTGTTCTCGCACTACACGCACACCATTAATTATTATCAAAGGTTTGACATTCCTTTCTAAAAAACGATTAATTACCCAATTTTTCAACTTCATGTGCACCCCCAATGTTGTACGCGTCAACCAACTCACCACCTTTTTTGTAATTGGCTAACTTGTACTTTTGAGAGAGAAAGCAAACACAGTCATTTAGTCTTCCTGAGATTTAGATAGAGAAATTATCGAGTCGAAAAATATTTGAAATTCTTCCCGATTATAACAATTTGGAGATAGCTTTCCCCTTCAGAAAATCTTGATTTGTATGACTTGGACACAAAAAATTGATTAATTTTTATAAACATACCAGTAGGCAGTCATCGGCATTATCCACCTAATAAATTGTAATTTTAAGACGAATAATATTCATTGAAAGAAATCGGACGACAATTTTTCCGTGTAATAAAATATGACGTATATATCTCCAAAATTATAAATAAAAATCTGTGTCTCTCTACCTGCGATATGACTCTATCCAAAACGGAACCCGGGTTAGTCTGGCCATTCCCCCCTCCACAACAATTACCCATATGGGTGAAATATTTTATTTTATTTCAACGAGAATTGATGAGAATGAAAGTTTGCTCGAAGGAAGAAAGAGAGAAATGGATGTTAATGTCGTACAAGGATGTTGTCACACGCGAGTTATCCTTTCGTATCCGCAGTACTGTCACTTTCGAGTGACAAAGGTCATCTGGACTGGGGAGTGTAACTGGGGAGACGGAGTTTGTATCGATTTTATCGAATTAACTGACACGGATTTAAAATCCAAGTGATCAATCAAAGCAAACAACAAGAGTGAAAGTGAGGAAGGGGGGCAAATGTGATTTCGTGGAGGAAGAAAAGAGAAAGTTGCCAATTAAATTTTATTGATCATTTATATCAGTGATTTATTCGATTCATTATTCAGTGTTAATACAGTTAAGGCATCATCATGATGTGTATTTTAATACTGTCATCATCAGACTCCCGAGACAACTTTCGTCTGAATTTCGACTCATCCACCTCCATTGTGTCCATGTCTTAGTAAAAGTAAATTCAAATGGCAAACTAATGAAGGACATCAATTAAGAGGAAGGTGGACAGGGTTCAGTACGTAATACATAGTAAGAAATAAGTGGAAACAAAACGATGGGCAAAATATGAAACTTTCATTAATAATAATAATATTTCTCAAAACCTACATTCTTCACACAAAATGTCAAATGTGTATCATACAATTTAATATAATGAAGATCTTTATACAATATTCAAACATCCTTGAGGTAAAACTCAAGTTGGATAAAGAACGATTTGAAATATTTTATCCTCCATACAAACACACACAACCAAAAATTCTACAATATTTTGTGCACATCATTAAATTGTCTAATAAGAAAAAAGTGAAAATCTACTCGTAGCTAATTATATTGAAAAGACTTTCACTACACAACAAAATTATGATTAATAATAAAGTCATTCTTGTCTTGATTGACAACAACATTTTAAAGTTTCATCTTTCAAAGTTGTCAATTTAAATCGGCAGTCAGAGGTCGGTGTGGTAAATTGGTTTTTTTCTTGAAAATTAACCTTGAGTACTTGAATGAAATTAAGAATTGAAAATTAATTTTAAGTACTTGACTACAGCTAAAATATTGAAGTATTCTATGAAAGTATTAAAAATTCGAATGTCCTCCATCTCCTCACAGTCACATCTCAATTACAGTTAAATAGTTGAAGGCACGATTCAATCCCTTGGTTGACTAGAATTATTTGGTCTGTCCAAGTCCCGAGCCCGACTCCCGGGTCTTGACTGACCACTACTGCTATTACTGAGAGGCTGACCACTCTTCAGATTACTCGTTGTGGATGACGTCGTCTCTTTCTTGGGGATTCCACTCCGATTGTCCGACTCGATTTCTCTCAACAATTTACTCAGTTTACTCGTCACTCGTCGACTGTACTCTGCCTTCCTCCCTACGTCCGACTTGTACTCATCCGTGATGAGTTCCTGTCATGGTAGAAATATCCCAAAAATAAATTCACAGTTTATATAGGGCACATTTCTCACAATTCTGAATTGAACTCACCTTGAAGAGGGGATTCGGATTATACTTGTTGATTTTCGAAGCTGAACAAGATTCGCTGTCATTCATCCCAGACATTTTGGAACCTCCCCCAGAAGAAGAACCCAGGAAATTCCCTCCCCCGACCCCATTATTGAGTGAATTACAATCTGCATGACCTCCCGGGGAGAGAGATGACCTATGCATCTTTTTACTACTCAGTCCAATCCCCGAAGTCGTCATGGCAGTTGCACTTGGCTTTGGTGAGTAGTGCCGAGGACTAGAAGAGCAAACAGAAGAAGATCGATTCTTCCTGTCCAAAGAATTGAAACGAGGATAAAAACTTTTTCGATGAATCCTTTCGGACACACTCTCCCCTCCTTCCCCATCCAACATGGACCGGGATGACATTTCCGTCTTCTCCGAACAAACCGAACTGGAGTCAAAGCTGTCGGAGATGGAGGTGGGAGTCAGAGGATTCCCATCATTCGCCTCATCTGTAGATGGGAATGTCTTCGTCTCCAACGTTATATTAATTTGTGGGGATGGGGAGGATGGACCTCTCCCTTCATTCGTCGTCGTCGTCTGGCTCGTTGTTGTTGTTATCACATTTTCTGGGAATTTTGTACCAGAGTTTTCAGCTTCAGCCGCTGCGGCTGCCACATTCTGCCTGAGAGAGAGAAATAGAAAAGAAGTTTATATGGGACGCATATAGTGATCGATTAACGAAGAGAGATAGGAAATTGACCTTGTAAAACGAGGGATGAAAGATGAAGAAGAGGAATTGGTCGGATTGACTGTGTTGGAAAATATTCCTAAGGACAGAGGACGACGGAGTTTATTTTGTAGCTTTGATTTATTCTCCTCCCCACCCTCACACTCAGTCTCTGACCCACTCACTTTGACACTCTTCTCTGGGCCATTGAACAACTCTTGATTTTGATTTGACACGACGGAGGATGGGGTCTTCCGGATCAGTCCCTGACTGGCTGATGGGACAATCTGGGTTGGGGGTTTAGCTGGTGTGGAGGAGTCACAACCATTGCAAGTACCATTTGCTGGGGGAGGGACTGGAGCTGGACTAGCTCTGGATGAGGTCAAATGACTTGGGAGTGTCAATACACTGTCACTACAGGCTCCAGCATAGACGGACTGAACTCGACGTCCGATCCGGGATGGATTCCCCCCGTTGACCATGGGACCACCAGTAATATTACTCCCGGATGATGGAGGCTTTCCAGTGGGTGAAGTTTTTGGTAGTGTTCCACTTGAACTCCCTCCACCAGAACTTTCTTCAATTCGTCGGAATTTCCCCAACATGAAATTGACAGTGGACGAACCAAATTTGGATTTTGGTTTCTTCTCTGGAGACACTGCCCGTTGCAATAGACTTGACTCGGAGTCTACCATTTTCCCTCCAATTTGAAGGTCCTCATCATCCCCTCCAACAAATTCCCGACTCCCACTCGTCTCAATGGAATTGGCAGCTGAGGAACTACTACAGCTGGACACTCCCTTCTCTTTCCTTGTGACACTGTCACTCACATTCCCCTTCAAAATGTTACTCGTGCTATTATTCGCACTCGTCCCTGTCGTCAACTTTTCCCACTTTTTCTCCAAACTTTGAATAAATTTGGGTTTGTTCGTCTTTTGCCCCCCTCCACTCGCACTTCCTTTACACTTGTCCGGGGAAGAATTGTAACTTCGGTCCACATACCCGCCACAGTCCTCCTCATTCGTGAGTTGTTGTTGTGAATTTTGTCTTGACACACCTGTCATGATGGGGGGTGGGGAGTCACAATTTGGATGAAGAGCCTTGTTCTCAATGACAGTGACTTTCATTTGGTATCCACCACCTACCATCGGAGGAGGAGATGTCAGGTCACGGGGCATGGATTTTCGTTGGAGAAAACATGTAATTTTCTCTGCAGCTCGACCGTCCGATTGTTGCTTGGATCGTAGACCATTTTCCCCGTTTTCGAGTGTTGGGGGTGGGGAGGACATTTGTTGTCGTTGTTGTTGCTGAGGTTGGGGTGAAGCCAGTCTTGTGAATTGACCCGGACTTTGTTGTTGGACACTAGTCAGTCCGATAGTGGCGGGGAGTGGGTGGGAGTCAAAATTTGACCCACCTCCGATGTTGTTCGGAGGACGATGAACTTGGGTTTTGGCAACCACATTCGATGGCCAACATTTCGGGACGGATGTCATTGAATTTGACATTGCGTTAGTAAATCCGGGTGTAGTTTCTCTACTAAAACTGTGATAGTGGTCATTGAGTGGAGTGGGGGAACTCAGGTCTCTTAGGGCTGGTGAAAGTACAGAGTTGGGGACACCCACGGGTAACCTTTGATCCTGACTGATGTGACGATCATATCGGTATGGATTGGAAAAACTGTTGTTCACATTCGACTGGTGACCTCCCATCGTCGATCCTGTCTCACCTGTCCCATCATACATTCCAGAGTATCTAGGGTATTGACCTCCAGGATGCCCTCCTATCGTCCCAGCTGTTGTTTTTGTTGTTGGTTGACGCCTATTTTGAATTTTTTTCCAAGTCAAGTCGAACATTTAATTGTGAACCAAATTCTTTTATAAATTGCCCAATTTGGGGAAAGGATTACTCATTTTAATTGTACTATGTAAAGAAGGGTGTGCTGATATGTTTTGAACCTTTAAGAATGATAGTGAGAGTTACAATGTCTGTCCTTTAATTTTGATTTTAGGAAAAAGAGGAAATGACCTGAAAATCAATTTTATATGGACGAGTGATTGCTACCTTTAACCTACAGAGGTCAAAATTTAGGCAGGTAAATTCATCAGGGCAAATGCTTGACTGGAATAAAATTAATACTGACACCTGCAGTTCTTGTACAGTAAGTATTACATACAACTAATGGAAGTGAGTGGCGTGGAAGTTCAGCATTTTAAATTAACAAGGGAATGTTGTAGTTCGATGCCGTTCAAGTTATTTTGGACCGTAAATTTCTAAGTACAGCAGTCACAAATGCCAAATATCGCCAAGTGGCGTTCAAGTCAAACATTTTCTTGTGATTTTACCTGCCTTCCAGGAAGTGGGGTTGAACATGCACAATGAAGAAAGACAGTTTAGGGATATGTGAAATGAAAGAGAATGTTTTATATATTTAGTACAGTATACGTTATATTCAATTTTCGACACAAAATATCATTCACCTAGTTATGAGTGACTTGTCCATGGAATTTTGTGGATCCGGAAATTGAGAGAGTTGGTCAATATGATTCGTCTCTAAAATTAAAAATGATTTATTAGCACCAGGAAAAGAGAATTTATTATTTTGAATATTATTTTTTTTAACCTGGTGGATTTGTTTTTGCCCGGAACATGAAATCATCATGGAAGCCATTAATATTAGAATTATAATCCTCATAATTTGCCAAGGCTGGTGACTCAGGTACATTGAGTCTGTTGGTGGGATGTTGGCTCAGAGTTTGGTAATAATTTTGATAATTATTCATCTTCTCTTGTGTCGTCATCTTGGCCGTGGCTGCTGCTGTCTTGACGGATAATGACGTGGCCCCTCCCACCCACTCGTTTGATTCCCCCGAGGATCGAGTACTGTTCGAGTTGACACTACCCGGACCACCACTATTGAATCCAGGAGAGGACACACAATCCACATTGTCCAACTGACGGGGAACCGACATGTCCTTTGTAAATCGGGAAGAAGAGGACGGAGTTATGTCAGGGTCAGGAGTAGCCCGGGCTCGACTCAAAGAACGGGAGTACCGATTCGAGTAGAGAGAGTCTGGTGTTGACCCCAAATTAGAAGTGTAGTGGGAATTGACCACTCCAGATGAACCTCCATAACCTCCACCCAGGACACTGGACCCACCTGCTGATGAGGATCCCGAACCGTATCGGGAGGAAGAGGAGGACATGACACTGTTACTACGGTGAGGGAGGGAATAGTGCGGGGTCGCTCCGCCAGTATTGGACAGATAGGAATGACCCGTGGATGATGAAGGTGTGTGGCTTGTGGGGGAGGAGTAGTCATTCTGAAAATTGTAACCACTTGGTCTGTCGTAGGACTTGAGGGAACGACGGAAGGGTAGAGTGACTGAGGTCGTGAACTCTGAATTACTCATTGTACGGCCGTATGGTCGGGCACTGGACTGGGAAGTGTAGGATCCCAGGCCAAGGGGCGATGACGATTGACTGTCCAGAAGGTCCTGACCGTTGCAGACACTTCCACTTCTTCCGACTAAATCATCAAAGAATTATTATTTGCATTAGTCCTATTAAAATTGTTCCTTGAAAAATCCCTTTAGGCATAAATGGAAAAGTTTAGTAAACAAAAAAAGAATCTCCTAGTCCTAGCATTAGTAACATTCCATGGAACTTTGCCCATGCAAAAAAAACAAAATTGGCAAGTTTTGAAAGGTTGTCAAATAGACGGTGTTACAATGGAGAGGTTCCAATAATTGTTCGTACCAAAAAAATTTTTCTTGTATTGCGCAGTATTCTTGTACGAATGTTTATTTGTATTGTGAAATTCGAAAGCCAAAATTTAAATTTAAAATGCGATGCTTAGAATTAGTATATAAATTGACAAAATTGGAATTTACAAATCTTTTTGTCTGAGATCCCTCGTGGTTCGGATCGTTGACTCAGGAACTGTGACCTTCGGCTTGACCCCAGATTAACCGGAAGAGATCGAACAGTACAAGTCTCTGCATTGTCCCCTCCTCCAGCAAAACTTCCTCGAGGGCTGAAAACACTTCCGCTCCCTGAAAAAATGACCCCAGTCAAAACTTAGAAAAATAATTGTAATTGTTTGTTAAATGGGAAAATTATTTGAAAGAAAAATAATAAAGAGGGTGACTTCAAAGACCCTGGACACTTGTTCCTCCAATCAAAAATTGAGAGAGAAAAGTGTGTCCAGGGTGTGGGTGACTTGAGACGAAGCATCAAAAATAATTTTTAATTGTAATTATAATTCAGGCTAGTTGTTGGCCTTATTGTCTACAAACTGTGGTGAAGCATCAAAGAAAAGGTCATACAGCGAACTGACTAATGATAATGAATATTATTTCATGTATAGAGTATAATCTGAGTACATATTACAAAGTACACGAGAGGTCAAAAATCACGGAAATGTCAAGTCAAAATTTATTTTTATTATTATTGTTTTTTGCATTTTGTGAATAATCATGAGTCAAATTACTAAATTAAAATACATTCATCCAACAACATTGGATATCATTTCTCAATTCTTTTTAAAATTATACAATTTTTTTGTCTAGATTGGAAACCAAAAGGGTGACTTGGAACCTTGAAAATATTTTTTCTCTTGAAAAACGGAACGTTAAAATTTTCTACGCATAACAAGTAAACTACACAGATATTTTTTTTGTTAATTACATTTCACATTTATCTACACTACAAGTTTTTTCCATCCAATGACAAAATTTTACTTTTAGTTGACAAATAGGATTAAGCACAAGAGAATGTTAGAGCTACAATGAACAACAAGTTAGATTAGCTTCAGTGTGTCAATTTCTTTAGCCATTTTTTACAACAACAATTTGTTGTAAAATACAGCTGCATGCAGAGCGTCCCAAGTCTACCCAGTTGACCCACCCCCTATTTACTTAATTTTAATTTTAATCTGAAGCAAAAAAGTAAAAGCTAACCTCAATTGACTGAATACAACTTTTTATTCAATTTACAAGTTGACATTTTCTGCCCGTGTGTGTGTTCACCGCATCAAAAGCTTAAATATCACCTTTCTCCATACATTAGACCATTTCAAGTTTTTCAAAAATTTAAAAAAAATATACAAATCTCTTGCCCCTGGATCAAGAAAAGGATTTTTAAAAATGCAAAAAATTACTGAAGCATTAATTGACGTTTTTCAAGAAAAATTAAAATAGTAATTTCAAAATGATATAAGAATAGTAATCATGAACATTTCATTGAGTGGACTGTGTAAGAAGAAGGAAAAGTTTGAAATTCATACATTTTATTCAAAATGGACCAAGTGATATTATTATAGTATAATTGTCTACATGAATATTCATTTTTTTGTTCAAGATTTGAGCTTTGGATTAAGTTTTTCCTAAACAGATTAAGATCGTATCTCCGCTGTATACTTTTTACTAAAATTGTTGTCTTTAGCTAAATATATAAGGTATTTTTTGTGTATCTTGAGTGTTATTGCATATGTAACTCACAGTAAGTATCGTATAATTGTTGTTGTGTCGTGTGTGGCTTGTGTTGAATTGCCATATTTTTGTGCGGACTTGGACTAAAGACTAGAATAATGTAGATGTGAGAGATTAAAACCTCTGGAGAAAGTTTGTGTTTAATCAAAGCGTTCAATCTAAAAATGTGGCTAATGTGTTTGTGTGACCATCTTCTCGATTGAATAAAATTTCTTTTTTATTATTTACATTACTTATAGCACAGCTATATAAGGGTTAATTGACGACGATCATAACCTACAATTAAAAGATTTAAACTGAAAGGAAGGGGGAAGGAAAATCCTTTCCTCCCTTAATTTTCCCTAATCGTAGTAATGACCTTAGATAACTATCAGTTAAGTTTCATTTTTGTCATCTTGTGTATATTTTTCCACTGAACATTCTCTTTTAATCTTGTACGTAAGTGCACAAGGGTGAAAAATCCTTCAGACACATATTTAATAATGTAAACTAATTGTGTTGTTTTTTATCATGCTGTATTATGTCAGTAATACTAAAATGAGAGACAAAGAACAGGGACAAAAAAACTTCAAGTCAAACATCATCTCCGGATGACGATGACGGTCAAATAAATAAATTGATAATAAAATTACATACAAGTAGATGAGCAGTGACTGAGAATGAAAATAAGTGTGTAATTGTGGTGTTCATATTATTGTGTGTGTGGTAACAATGTCAATATTTAATCCGACTTGGAAGAATCAGAGTCAGAAGCCTCCATCTCCTCCATTTCCAGCTTGATTGGAATAGGGACAGGAGGAGGCAGTTCATCCTCCTCCTCTCCCCGATCAGGATTCTCATCCTCATCCTCTTTGTAAATAGTGTGAACAATGACATGACTAGTATTCTCATTAACATGATCACCACTCCCATTTCGCTCACTGTCTTCATCATCACCTTCATTATTATTATTCTCATCATCACCGTCATTATTATCATGATTAGAAGAGGTAGATGCGCTCGAGTCAGGATTTGACCCCTCAGACTTACGGGATGCCGCCGACACCGACTCCAGCCCCACACTCGCCGAGTCGCTATCCCCCGATATTTCACGGCTCAGACTCCGACGCCCGGGTCCTTCACAACGTTCACAATTTTAATTAATTTTCTACTACGTTCCACAACTACATGTAATCAACTGTGAGGAGGACAAACCTGTTGAGATTGTGACGGTGACCGAAGGCTCACGAGAGAAAGAACGGGTCATGGTGTAAGATCCTGACCCTGGCGGTGCACCAGATGAAGTATACGACCTCGTCTCGGAAGGCGCCCTAAAATATTGACCCCTCAATTAGAAATGAACTATTAGATACTGAAGCAATCCTCCACTCACCTTGACATGAATTCTCTGAACGGACTACCAGTGCCCCACACCCCGAATCCGGGTGACAGAGGTAATTCAGGACCAGGCCAATTGGGATTAGTTCCACTACCATCATTCAGTCGTTTCGTCAGATTTCTCACTCTGTCCAATAAATTTGTAAATAAGGATTCGGCTGTCAAGACTTCAAACGCGTCTTCCTCATCTTCTTCCGCCGATGAGAAAGAGTCACTTCGGTCCAGAGGCGCTCCAGCTCTTCGCATTCTAGAAGGTCATGAAACAGATCAAGTAAGATTGTTCTTGCTTAATTAATTAAAATGTCATCTCACCTGTATCGTTTAAATGTCCCCAGCGGGGTTGTGGGTTCTGAGGGGTCAGGTTGATCACCCAAACTATGACTTCGTGTATGAGATGGAGCAGCAGTGGAAGCATTTGATGACCTTCGACTTGTAGAGCCAGCAGACATTGACCCAGGTTCTTCCTCAAGGCTAGAGTCCGAAAGTAGACTACTGTACCTTTTGTGTCTATTCCCACAGAATCTACCCGAACGTAGTCGACTATCCATTCTGAAAGGATCCTCCGCATTAGAACCCGCTTCGGACACATCCGTCTCTTTTGGTGTGACAGTTTGACCACTTGTCTCAATTTTGATGGGAATTATAAATTCTCGGGGGGATTTTCGAATTGGTTCTGGTTTACATGGTGGGGCTATACTACTTTCTGTGTCTGAAGAATTTTGACGAGAGAAGGCTATATTTGTGGACGAACTGTCGGGAGTCTTTTTCGGAGCTGTTGACTGGATCCTAGTTGACACTCCAATATTGGGAGCAGACTGAGTTTTTGAAGAAGAGGACAGAACGTTGGCTTGTGTTTGACCTCCTTGGATTGGTGGAGTGGAGGGGGAGACAACGTCTTCTGCAAATTTGATTGGGATGATTCGTTCTTGAGATTGGGCAGCGGCCACTGGGAATGACACTTCGGACCGTTGAGTTTTGAACACTTTCCCTGGGTCACCCAGAGCGGACACAAATTTTTCTACTTGTGTCTTTATTATCTTGTTAGGAGTAGTTGAAGGGGTGGTGGGAGTTTTCACTTCTTTTCCCTTGTCTTCACTCATAAGTCTTTCATTAGACTCGGAAGAAGCGATTCGGCTGATGACAGAAGAAATCTTTTTTGCCGCTTGTTCCTTATTTTGAGGAATGGCTTTTTTGGAAGCAGGAGCAGCGGATGTTGACTTGTCCTTTGGAAGACTCATGGAAATTGACTCGGACTGGGAGAAGAAGGGGTCACCCATTGAGATGGAGGCAGAGTCAAGGTCATGGGTACTTTTGACAGGGGGCGTTGTTTTCCCAGACATTAACATTACAGCTTGTCTTGGAGGTCCATGGCCAGTATCCTGAAAAAATATCAGAGATTGAGTTGAACAATTATATTACCAAGTATAATTTTAATTATTTTACTTACCACAAAAACAGGTTTGACAAGTTGTTCCGATGTATCACTATTTATTTTCAATTTCAACTTTTTGATGGGTTTCGAAGTGGTGCTACTCTGGACGGTCGACTTTTGTCCCCCGACTGAAGCTGGCTGGGTTTGCGTCGGGACTTCAGAGACGGAAAATTCTGACATGGACACATCAATCTCAGTATTGAGGTCATCACTCACAGTCTGGGTCGTCTCTGTGTCCGGTTCTGGAGACATGGGAGTGGGTGAGATGGGAGTTTTGACTGCTGCTGGGACTGGAGAAATTACTTTCATTGGTTGTTGTTGTTGTGGTTGTGTAGGAGTAGCATTGTTAGTGGAACCAATCTTCTTTTCCGGTTTGGGTGACGTACTTTTCTGTTTGACAGGAGTGGGCTGGATTTTCAACTCTGATGATGGTTCTTCTACTTTCGGGACTTCTGCCCCTACACTCTTTTTGACCGAATCCTTCCTGTCAATTGGAATTGGAGTATCTTGTTGTTGTTGTTCCCCTTTCACACTCTCCTCAGTTTTTCTCTGGAGATTTGGAGCCTTTTTGCCTACAGTCTTTGTTTCAGTCTGCTTCTCATCCTTTCCTTCCTCTTCCTTCGTCTTTTTACTAATTTTCTCATTGTCTGGACAAGGGCTGGGAGACTTTGATTTTGGTTTCTTCCCTTTGACAACTAACTCTGTGCCGGTGGTTTCTTTTTCCTTGTCTGGTTTCTCTTTCTCTGTTTTTGCGACCACATCCACACTTTCTTTGGGTTTCAGTTCTGATGACTTGACGGATGTTTTAGTTGTCGGTTTCTGAGGGACAGGAATTGTATTTACAGGTTTCGGGGGTTTCTCGAAGGCACGCTTGGCATCCGATACTTTGAGAGAAGGAAAGACAAGTTTTTTATTCTTCCCACTGTCAGTTGAACTTGTAGAAGTCTTTGTCTCAAGATTTTGAATAAGTTCAGCTGTTTTCTGTGAGATGATTTTCGAACTCCTTCTCTCAATCCGAGTTGGTGAGGCGTCTGAAGAGTTGGAATCAGAACGAGGACGTAATTTTGGTGCTTTGGGAGACGCTTCGGATTTTGGTCCACTTTTTTCTCCTCCGGATGAAGCAACAGATGAACTGGATGAGGCGAGAGCTGCTTTGGATTTGTCAAGAGCCGCTTGTTGTTCTTCCGTTGGTTTTGCAACTTTCTTGACCAACTTTTTCTTGACGACTGTGGGTGGTTTGGCCGGGGCAGTGGCTCCTGTTGCCTCTGTGCTGGATGGTTCGACGGCTTTCCCTTTGGTTTCTTCCTCGCTTTTCTTCTCCTTATTTTTCACTTCCTCTTTGGCTTTCGGAATTTGTGCCGTGTCATTGACTGGAGTTGCCTCCACCTTCTTCTCTTGAGCAACACTTTTTGGGGTCACAACTTTCACTTCTTCCTTGTTAGGCTTCTCTGCCGTTTTTGTCACTACTTTTACTTTCTCTCCCTCTAGCGTTGGTACGACGACGGCTGGTTCTGTTGTTGTTGCTGTCGCTGGAGTGGCCGTTTTGGTTGTGACTGTTACTTTTTGAGGTTTCGCTGACTCAAGATTTTTCTCGTTCTCTGTACTCTCCTTCCCCTTCTCAACAACACTTTCTTTTTTCTTGAGGGCCTTGTCTGCAGGGGTACTTGTTGTACTGGTCACTGGGGGCGGAGCAACTTTCTTTTTGTCCTTGTCACTTTCTTTGACTTTTGTCTCGGCCAGTTTGGACTCATCTTTTGATGGTTTGGCTGCCTTTGGTTTACTACTGACTTCTTTGAGGTCTTCTGCAATAGTTTGAATCTCACTGATTTCACTGAGAGTGTCGCCAGCATCCTCATCATCATCCTCCCCATCGATGACCTCCATGGGTTCCTCCTCCTCCACATCGACAATCAATTCTAGAACTGGAGAACTTTTTGATTTCTTTTTGACGACGGGTTTTTTCTTGGACACTTCCTTTCCGGCGGCGGTCGGTTTGACAGGTACAGTGGACTGTTGAGGATGGGAAGGAACTTTCGACCTTTGAGGTTTGTCGAATGGCGCAACAGCGCCACCCACGGCTCCTCCATGAGTTTGTTGATGATGATGCTCAGCATTTTTACTACTAGTAGAAGCTAAATCTTTTTGTTTTATTTTCGTTGATGGTTTGGCTCCAGCCACAGCAGCAGCGTCAGACGTACTTGGAATTTCAATGTCCATTTGACTCTGGTCCTGATTTTGGTCACAGGCAATCACAACTTGAGAATGATTAATATTGTAGGCGGGTGCTACGGAAAGAAGAAGGTCAAGGCGGACCGGAGTTTGGTTTGCCAATTCTGACAAAAAAAGACAAATTATTAGAATTTATTTTTTGGGCTAATTTTAAATTAATTTTAAATACCTTCGGCGTTTGCAAGGCAAGGTGTATCAAATCCTTGATTAATCCATTGATGAGAACAGACGTCTTTGATTGATGCTCTTTTCAGTGGATCCACAGTCAACATCCGTCGAATGAGGAGTGAGGCTTCGGCCGGTTTTTTTGGTTCGTAGTAATCACCATTCGAAATTTGTTTGACAAGTCGTTTAAAATTGGAACCTGGGGATTGAGAAGAAGATTATGGTTCATAAAAGTCATCACTCTTCTTTTTATTATTCTTACTACTGCTTTTTTATTTACCATCGAATGGCATAGCCCCGTACACGAGTGTGTACAGAAGGACACCGAGTGACCTACAATCAGAGTACACAATATTATTCAGAGCAAATTGGTTAGCAGGATTTGTCCATAAAACGTCATTTCATACCAGCAGTCAACTTCTGGGCCATAGTAAGGAGTACCACGAACAATTTCGGGTGAGGCGTAGAGTGGACTTCCACAAAATGTTTTGAGCAAATTAATATCATCGAAAACATTGCTAAGGCCGAAATCTGCAATCTGCATTTCAACAAACATGGAATATAACACGTATTTTATAATTTTTTGTCACATATTTTTGTGGTGGCAAACCTTTGCATTAGCTTTTTCATCCAGGAGGATATTTTCTAATTTTAAGTCACGATGACATATTTTGTGCTGAAAAAATCAATTATTCCAATTCCATTAAATCATCATTAGGAAATTTTGAGGGGGAAATACTTCCTTCTTCCTGTTCCTCTCATCCTCAGCAGAGAAGAGAGGTTTAAAATCAAGCAAAAGTAGAGAGAACGGTCTTGGATTTCGTAGTGCTTTTTCCTAACCACAAACATATGGCTCAAGAAATGAGAATTGCAAATGGAACTGCCATGCACTCCGAGTAAGTCTGAGGACAGCATAAAAAATTAACTCTTTCTCTCTCATCCAACCAACATACTTTGTACTTCCAAAGGACGACGCCTTTTACATTGCAGAAGGAGAGAAAATTTGTTCCGGATGATGATCCTACATCTTAATGGAGTTTTTAAACCTTTCTCATTTTCCTCATGACAAGTTAAGTAGACACGACACAGTATCATCCAATGTACAAAGTTACTTTTTTTGCAAAAATTATGACTGATTATTAATAATTTTACATTGTTCCACTGTTACAAAACTGGTGAAAATGAATCGATGGGGAATGAATGGGGCTAGTAGTCGAGGGATGTGTAAAAAAGGAACTTTGACTGCGTGTGATATTCACATGGCCCCAGGCTAAGAATAGTTTTATTGAGAAATGTTTTAGTTGTGTCTGCTTTCTTTATTTGGTTCCCCCCATTTTTCATCACATCTCCGCTCCTCCATTTGTGTCTGATTGACGAAATACTCCCCGCATAGTGTGAAGAATGAAAAACAAAATTTCCTGTTTCACTCACTTTATGACAGTAGTAGACCGCAGATGCAATTTGACGAAAAATCCTTCTCGCCTCATCTTCCTGAAGAATTTTCCGGTCACTAAGCACACAAAGAATGAAAATCATTAGTTTGGATGCACTAATAGGATTGGATGCAGTATTTACAATTTTGAAGGAATTCATCAAAAAAACCATCTTTTCATACAAACATAATCCTCGTTAAAAATTTTATTTATTCTCTCTCTCTGTTGCAGGTGTACGTTGGAAAAAGGGAGGTTGAGACTCCTCGACCTCAGGAAGAAGACTCAGAAACATCTTTTCGTAAATTACTAAAAGACAACCCAGAGGCTAAATATTTTGAAACAAGTGTATTCTACGTTCGAAGAAGAATCTACTCCTACATGAGTCTCAATTCATGATTGTTTTCATTCTGGCTCAAATCCACAATTGGACATTTAAACACTTTACTCCACCCTTCAAAGTGGACTCTACTCATTGACCTCGACCCCAAGAATCTCTCGGACAAACGGATCAAGATTATAAATACTTGAATCACTGGTCGTCGAAACTACACGAAGCAGCATTTGGATCAACTGTGTAGTTTCCCAGCAGACATGAACATTCTAGTATATGGGGGTGACGGATGGAATAAGGATCCATTCAAATATTCTACTTCAACTCTTAAAAGTTATTTACACCTTTCTTTCGTTCTTTGAACTTGTTCTCAAATTTATATTTCAAAATCAATTACTACTACAAAAATACTTACATAGAAACTACCGTTAGCGACTCTTGTTAAGTAAACAGGTCCATAATTTTCTACGGTTTCATTTACCAAGGCACCACCGGCCGAAATAATTTTTTTCGGACTTGTCGGGGTCCAACTAGACTAAAAAACCCGAAGGCTCCTGCTGTGAACCCAATTTTTCTTCAGGAAAATTTTTTAATCATTATTTTTATGATTTTTTTTGTAAAAAAAAACTTTTTATTTTCGATTTTTCAAAGTCTCTACGCTGCTCGGGGACCTTAATTAACTATTTTAAACGTGTTTCTAATGTCCCAAAGTAATTTAAAAGTGAATATTCGGTCACCCAGAATTTTCTAAATTTTGGTCGTACCTCGTAGTTGCGTGAGAAAATCGAGTTTCGGAGAGTTTTTAAGCGTTGAGAATATAAATTGATGGACCTGTTTACTTATTAATAATATTGAGTTTGCTCTGCAGACGCGAAGTCCCGCTTGTTACTTATATATATTCATGAACTCTATTGTCAGCATGGATTCTAGCGTTTACAACAGTAATAATTTTGCTTGCAGAACAAATTATTAGTCTGTTCCCGAAATAAGTCCTTAGCAGACAGTAATGTTGACAAAAACAATCACTTATACTTACTTGAGATAGTCGTAAAGTTCTCCTCCCGCTGCGTACTCCATGACTAGCACCATTTTCTCCCGATTCTCGAACACTGGTCATCACCAATTGCAAAAATTTAACTTTCAAACTTTACAATCAAGTAAAATGATTAATTACCTTCGTAAATGTGAATGATGTTGGGATGTCGGACGGAGGACATGATTTGGATCTCGCCTGCGAAAAAAAAATTATATAAACGATGGAAAAATTTAGAGAATGTGACAGGGTCCCTGTCACAGGGATGAAATTCTCTGGGCTGCAACAGTGGCACTGTTACAGTGCAAAGATTAGTTACAGTATAGCGCTGTTTGCATATTACGCGCGGCACGTTGATTGTTGGAGAATTTCGAAATTTTGGTTCAGTTTTGTAGCTACAATAGCTAAAAGATTCTTTTTTGTGGATTGAGTGGTAACGAAGCAAGGTAAGTACAATTTTATAATATTCATTGTCGTTTGAATTTCATTTCATGATTTGAAGATTTCCATTGTTTTAGTTTTCTAATAACGTCATTATTATTTCTTTCTTGAAGATGTCAACCAGGGGTCGTAATAAGGCTAACAGTAATGAAGCTTCTACTTCAACTTCAAGTAATCCAGTCAAGAGTAAGACTGAAATGTTTGAAGAGTTGAACAGATTATACTGGGAGTATTCTAATGTAAGTATTGACTAGTAACGGATATTTCTAAGACAGTAAAGATAGGAATTTTGCTTTTAAAATGTAAAATATATATGAATTCTAAAATCTATGTAAAATATTTCTATTGTAGAAGTGGGGTGAAGTTTTTGTTCCTACTCCGAGAGAAAGACGGTTACATGACTATCCATCAAATGAATTTGAGAAGAAGGAAAGGACGTTTGATATTAAAACAGTGAGTAAATATTGAATTATGTGTACATTTGGTGTCGTTCTCTCTCTCTCTCTTTTCTAAAAAGTGGCATATTGCTTAATTTTATTTGTGTACTTTCTTCATTTTTCAGCTTCGAGCAGTCGCGTGTATTGGTTGTGGGTCACGGAATCCCGATACAAATTTTAACAAGAACAATGTGTGCAGCAGTTGCAGAAAGGTTGGAGGGAAAGTCCATGTACAGGAGTTCCATAATTACGGAATCAATGTAAACCAATGTGGAGTCCCAAATACGTAATTCAAACAAACTGCCAGCGTTGTCGAAAAATCGCAGTTGGTATATTGAATGAACCCACTAATAAGGAGCCACCAGCAGAGACTGAGGAGGGAGGTTACGCAAGATTCCAAGACTTGTCAACTATCAGTGTCTCATATCTCTTCCCACCTGATGCTAAAAGTGGATCTCTCATAGTTAGAGGGATGAAATTTGCAGAGACTGGGAAAAGAGTCTTGATCAACGCCCTCGTCAAATTTATGATGGATGATCCCTTAATCACAACAATGAATGGAATACAACAGATTATGAAACGTGAACTTCACGGCGGAAAACTTGTTCAGATACGTGACGAATTTCAGTTAGTCAATGTTGAACACAAACAACCAATTATGTGGGGAAAAAATGAGAATTGGTCACCTAATCCTGTTTGTCATAAAAACATGTTCAATGTAAGTATTAATAGTTTTCACCAGGTGTGTATACATCAACTGTGTGACTCTCTGTCATATGTGCACATACTTGTATGTCCGATCATATTATTTTTTCAGTTGGCTGATATTTTTGGCAACATCTCTTGAACCATCAAATGGAACAACGACGCCGTGAGAGAAGACAAGGGGTCCGCACAGAGCTATGCAACCCTATGTTGTGTCTCAAACCTGAATATGACTACTCGTCTCTCTCCATTCTGGAGACATACTTGGCTAATCGTGGTACAAAATTAATTTGGAACGACACAGATGAAGAAGGAGAGAAATCAGATTTTGTACCAGAGAATGTTACGATAGAAAGAAAAATTGTGACCAAAAATAGAAAGGGACTTGTGTATATGTATGCTCTTGAGGCTGATGATTATGTATTAGTAAGTTTTCTCTTTACCATGACCCGTACACAATTATAATTAACTAGTAATAATTACAATGTAGTTAATACATGTTTTGAATGCAGGTATATATTGGTGGTACAAAAACCAACTTCCCGAGATGTCACGGGCCAGAAGCACGAACGGGTCTCTCCATGTACAGGACAACTAAAACTAAGGTTAAGGAATTTAGTTGTGTTGTACTATGTCAAGGAAGTCGAAAAGGAAGTGAGAGAGGAAGAAGAAATGCCAGGTGATGACCATGACGATGACCTCCGTCTCTATGAAAGTATGCTACAAATTGTTTTCCTCCTGGCTGAACTCAAAGGCTGGCATTTTGATCATTTTGTTCCCCCCTTTACTGATGGTGTGAAACAATTCAACAACAAAAAATGGACGGACATTATTATTGAAAATGATGAAGAGGGCAATTTTGTTGACATTAAGAACTTGCCCCACAAGCCAATTAAACTTCTAAATGAAGATATTAATTTGAGAAATTTTACAAAAGATCAATTTAAACAAATGGCCAATTTTGCCAATGTGTTCCTCCTAGCTGAGATGGGACTCGAGTATAATTGGGATAAGGATCAAATCAAGTTCGCTGAATAATACGTAAGACCACTCTTCCAGTTTATTGTTACTCACTTTTTATATGGACCCAATATTAGTTATTGTTGTGCTTACAAGTCTAATTACACTTTTTCATCATTGCAAATAAAATTTTAACCTATAAATTGTTTACTTACGTCGTATTCGAATTAGATCCGCTTCCGTCTCGATTTTCGATTTTTTGATTGTCTTGATCGCCACCTTGATTTTTCAAATAACATCAAATTAAACATCATTTAACATATAAAGGTACATCACAACTATTGACATGAATGGTCGAATTTATCCTCCAGACATGTCGTCTGAAAAAAGAGCCCCCCCCCCCCCACACACACACCACCTTCAAATGTGAAGGTTAGCCCTGAGGCAGAAAACACATGGCTCCACATATTTTCCAGTTTGAACCAATCATGGTTGCTACACACTCTCTCTCTGTGTATGTGACGAACGTCAATGAACGTTAAAAAAGACAAAATTCCCATTGGAATTCCATCCATTCATCCTCTGACGCCTAGTTCACTGTTACGACCCTCTCGTCTACTTCCTAACCATCAATCTTCCTTTTCCCTGATATACACCAGACCCGGAGGAACCTCGGCCATCAATTTCTTATTTTTGCACAATGATCATATGGACAGTGCAAAAATATCTTGTTTATCCAGTCAATTCTTACTACACAATTAGTATTATTAGGGTGTTGAGGAGAAAAAGCCAGGAGCAAATTCAAAAGTGATCAGAAAAAAACATGACAAAGATTATGGGATGACTAATCAATTGAGGAATTCCTTGTCATCATCAGTTTTTCGGCGAGAGCTAGGGAGCAGCACGAAAAAAAGTTGGAACGAACATGAAAAAAACAAACAGGAAAAGATGGGATGGATATGAGATTGATTTCGTAAAAAAGAAGATGATTCACCCACGTTCTGCATCTCTTTCTCCCTCACCCACGCTTTTCCCAATCCTTGTAATAATAAAGCGTCATCCATGTTTATCTTTCCTCCCTCCTACACACACACACACTCTCTCTCTCGTACACCTACTGGCGTAGTGGAACGTAGTGCATCAAGACAAACAATCGTAAAATTATCACAATAATTAATTATTAGCATCTACACACATAATGGAGGAGAAAGGAGTTACAATCCGGAAGATTAACCACAGTGTCAATTAAAAATATTATGTGACTACAGGTTTTGATGACAAACATTCATTTTTTGGAGAGAGAGTCCTCCCACCCACCCGCAAGTCCAAAGACACGATATGCTCCTTCATTTTCCCCAAGCACTCAAAGAGATAAAAATGGAAGGATCTAAAAATATTGGGATTCACACAGGTATGCGTAAAATGGTGGGTGGTTAAGTAGAGGACGAAGGAGAGAAAGAGCGTTTTTGTATGTATACTTGCCATTTCTTGTTCCATCTCAGTTGTCTAATCCCTCAGTGCATCTTCGGGTGCAAATAGAACCCGGGACACACAGGAACCCGGGTACTCTACGTAGTCCCTATTATATCATCGTCCAACCATATTCTTGACGCTTCTTCTTTCCTTTGCCGTGACGAGGATCAGGAATTTATTCACATCCAACAAACACACACACGACGACGTCATTTCATCATCATCGTCCACACACACACAAACCACAACTTAGTTGAGAGAGTGGCATTCCCTAATTATGAAAGTAATTATGTCAACCAAAGGACACGCACACAACACAGGAGGAAGGGAAAGGGAACTATTCTCTCATTCTCTCTCCATCCAGGATGAGGATGCCAGATGATCAGGAAATTAAGTAAATTGATATGCTCTCCAGAACTATGCTAATTACAAATATATATTATTCATATTACTAATTTTCCTTCACTTTACTGTGTACAGAGTCAAGTTTTTAGCGGAGAGAGCATGAGCAAAAAACTGAGTACTTGATTCTGATCTCGGAAGACTAGACTACTCGAAGTTGAACATTGTCTATTTTTTGAATGCGCTCGTCTCCTCATCCTTACAGATAATACAAATAAAAATCAAATATATAGTGCCATTAAAAAATATTACAACAAGGACAAGTGGGGGGAGGGGGAGAGACGTAATATTTGAGCTCGGGAGTGTCTGTGCCAAGATGAAGAAGCCACTGGGTCCTTCATACTTACCCACTACATAATAATGTGGATGTGAAGGAGTAAGTGATGATGATGGTGGAGTCTTACAACGCTGAATTTTGGCCTCCACTGAACTCGACTACAGTGTAAAGGAGGAGAATATTCCCTATATATGTAATGAGAGAGAGAGAACTGTTCCAGACCCTGGCCGTTTTCTCAATGGTATTGACGTTTCTGTGCATATCTTTGCTATTTGGTAATGGTACATTAATACACGAGAACTTTTCTCTTCTCTCTTTCTCTATGCACAACCATTGCATAGTTTCACAGAATTAAAATTAAAACTGACTCCATTCACTACATGCTATTGGCACTAAAAACTATGTTAACCATCCATCGTTAAGCTACGGGGACGGGGAATATATATGGACCCTCACACACGCACACACACCCTTTCAGTCTTGAAATCTGCATATTTACAGAGGTATTAAACTAACTGAGCTGAAGGGGGAATCCCTTTGTGATTTGTTAATTATCCAGCTGATTTGTTTATTGTACTTTTCTCCAAGTATAAATATTTATTAGTTGTTATCTGTGTACATTTCAAGTTGAAGTGGATTGGACAAGTCACAGGAGGTACAGCTCCAAAAATTCCTCCTGGAGTAAACATGGATTCCCTTTCCACTTTGACCAAGGAGAATAAAGCCGACAACATGTGTCCCACATTTTTTCAAATGATGATTCGAAAATCAATCAGGGATTTTTCAGTGACAATAATGAATCACTGTAATAATTGAATGTCACTCTCAAAACCTGTCATAATTCTCTCATATAATCACAGTTGAAGGTGAACATGTACAATCATTGGAACTGACTTGACACTAATGATCCAATTCTTTGACAAATCTTTGACTATGACACAACCAAACAATAATAATTTAGCTCATTTATTAGTGAAAAATTGTTTTTACCTCCTGTCCAGTCTCCTTGTCGATACCCAACTGAACTTTGCCTAAATATAGGAAAATGTGTCTTCAAAAGTTTCGCAATTTTTATGCCAATTTAATTGTTATCGCGTTAAATTAATTACCATATGTTCCTTGGCCGAGTTTTCTGATCAGGTCAAACCTGTTTTAAATAAGAATAAAATTATTTAGCTTTTAACTCCTCGGACTATGGACCCTTACATGTCATTGTTGATGATTGACCTTTGGCGTAGTCGTCCTTTATTATTCTGAACTGCTGAATTCGCCAAGGGACCCATGATCCCTCTGGATTGGGCCAGAGCATCGTTTTGATGTAACACCATTTTGACTAAAGATCAAATCCAAAGGCCTCTTGTTTCAAAAATGCACTGAATGAATCACCACCCACAAAAGTTTTCAGTATAAACAGATTTTTGTGCAGAAGATAAAATACGTCACAAATCCAGCGATATATATTATTCACGTATTATATAAAACTTTTATTGCGGCATTAAAAATTGACGAAGAGAGATATGTATTAAAAATGGACTCACGACGATTAAGACACACACAGTTTAATTAATTAATCTCACAATTCCATTGTAATTATGTAGACGAAGAGGAAAACTATTTTTAGTAATTAAAAAAGCACCGTTCAAATCCTTGACTGTCGTCTTAAAATCATAATAATTAATTATTCAATTATTTCATTCTGACTTTGTTTTCTCTCTCTCTTTTGTGTGGACGATTTTCATTGTCAACAAACTAAAATACGTAGCACCTACTCAATTAAACCGAAATTTCTCACAATTTTCAAATCACAATTAACAAAATTCTGTAGAAATAATCCACGCCGCCATTAGGGGTCACACACAGCAACGTAGCAGCAGAAGTAGCAGTAATTCGTCAGTCTTTTCTTGAATGATCGTTTCGAACTCATCCTTCCTCCTTTACTTTGGTACATGCCTCTGCATTCTTACTATTTCCGGGTTTTCCCTCCCGTCATCATCAATCCCACAACAATCCCTTCAGCTGACTCCATTAATAAAGCCTCAAAATCCACGTCTTTCAACAATCAATTCGGAGCCAATGGAGAGTCCATTCACGGATACTAAATTCGTGTGGGTATGACGACAACATATTTCTGCAAAATTTTGATCACACCATAATAATACTCTTTTACATTTTTGCACAAACAATTCACTACTCAGTTTCACTCGACGTCGAAGAAATTTTTTGGGAAAAAATTGACTCCTTGACACACAAATCCTGGTCGTCCGTGATGGAGTCTGAACAACAAAAAAATGACACGAAGATGAGAGACAGAATTGAAGAGCACCATTTACCTAAATCCGTGTGTGTATGAAAATGGTGGTTGAACCAACTACAAACTTTTTGTGACGACTGTAGACGACGAGGATTCTGAATATTGTACTTTTTTTCAGTTTTTCTGTTCAACCAAAGGGGAAAAAAGTGATTGCATCGGCTGGAAACAGAAAATCCGTGTGTTTCTTTAGTCAGTCTGACTGTTAGACAAGACGATTTGAAGCGTTTTTATTGGCCTCTGACGGCCATCTTGTGAACTTAATTGGCTAAGACTGTCTTGACTGACAGTCAGACTGAGTAAAGAAACACACGGAATCCGTGTGTTGAGAGAGAGAGAGAGAGAAAGTCTGGATGTGTTATATAAGTGTCTTTTTCATTTTGGTTGAATTGAGTTTGAACATAGAACATTATTATTATAGAAAAGGGGGGATGATGCATACGGAACGACGATGTACACTTTTCCTACATTATCCAATTCACTTTAATGTTGAACAAATACAAGTTTGGTTGGAGGAGTATACACAGGACCTGGGAGTTGACTTTCTGCATGTATGTAACTAGTCAAGTATATTAGGAGGAGGAGGTGAAGGAGAACAAACAGGAGAGAGGGACTCACATGTGCATTCTCATATTTATATTTATAGAGATGCGGGTAAGACCGGGAGGAAAAAGACACACCACTCCGTACTATCTCCACCGTTTACTATGGGATGAAAAATCTCAAGCTAAAGACCAAAGCTAAGCTGAGGAGGAGGGAGGTGGGGAAGACGGAACAGAAAATGATCATGACTGGGTCGCCTTGTTGTGAGACTGACTAAAATGAAAAAAAAATGATGAGAAAAAAATCTGAGAAAACATGTACTACCTACTCTCTTTCTCCCTTTCTCTCTCTCTGATGATGAGATGTTCGGAGTCATTCGAGGATTCCGATTTTTTTCAAGCTAAAATTAGACTAAACGAAAAGGAACTGAGGACCATGTGAACTAATAGCAACTCTCCTCTTCTTTCTCTCCCTCTAACTCTGCACTAAATTTCTTGATGGTCTTTCACTCTCAAAAATCCTTTCTCAAAACTTGTTTCGGGAGGTGAGGGGATGCATGAAGATCCGAGAGAGGAGGAGGAGGTGGGATATCTTGTGTAATTCGGGTCTTTGACGCGATCATGAGGACACACACCGAACTAGTTGAGTTTGTCGGGGAATAAAAAAAGGGAACTGTACACACAAACAACAGAAGGAAGGGAAGGAGAATTTATTTTAAAATCCTCTTGCACTTCTGCATCTTCCCTAAACACCATCGCCTCCTCCTCCTCCTCATTCCTCTATTACACCAGTATGACGAACCATTTGGCTTGACTTGGGAGTCATTATTGAAGACGGTTAAGCATAGTTGTTGAACTCACTTTCTGCATTTTCTTCTCCCAATGACCCAAGTAATTGTCATCATGACGAGAGTTTTCAAACGCCATTTTGCTTGTGTAGGGGTCAAAGTCTGCCTATGATTAAATGGCGACTTTGTCTTTCTTTGAGAGGATTTTCAAGGGAAAATACAAAATGCGTCGGGGAGTTTATCTCTCAGACAGAAAAAAATCGGGTGACGATGTTAGTTAAAGCACACATTAGTTATCATACAAATGCAATTGGGATGGTTCAGTCAGTCATCAATACCAAAATGTCTGTCTCTCCCTCGTTTTTTTCGTCTGTTTACTTACTGTCCTACTTTTTGTGCAGTGAACATTGTCTAAACGCCACATTATTATTCTATATTGTCTTTTGTGGCGAGCTTCTGGCTTTATTTCTGGTCAAAAAGTTTCTTTCATTTTCTTGCAAGCTTGAGTCAATTGTACATTGTGACTAAATTATTTCCATCGGGGGGGGGACATGAGATGATCATACATTTTAGCATTTCTGCAATGATTATTTTCTCTTGATTGAGAGAGTGATACAAAAACTATGGATTAAAATTAGATTTATTTATAAAAATCTTGTACTTTAGTTTTCATACAAAATATAATAATTATATTTTAACATAATTATTATGTTCACATCAAAATATTTTGAGGAAAGACATTTTTCGTGAGATTCTTTTGGTGTCATTTAAATAAATTGAAATAATTATTCAAAATGGAGGGGAACAGGGTAATTCACATGACACATGGGTCAAATAAGAATTAGCTGTACAATTTATACATAATTGTATGCACGATTGTAGTTACCATCATCTGCTTCCACACCCAACATCTTAACTACTCAATAATTATTGTAATCATACAAGGAAGTCTTGACACGTTTCTGTAAAATGTCTAATAATACTATTAATCAAAATCCAAGACATGAAAAGTGAAAGACATATTTGGGAGTGTCATTTACATTGAAATTATCTGGACACTATTTTGGGATTTCTCAATGAAAGACGTCTGTTGCAATTAAGTAAGTACATGAAAACTCTTTGGAATTATGTACAATTAAAATAGTCATAATGATCCCTTTTACCCCCGAAATATCAATACTCGAGGATCCTTTCAATGTCTCCCAGATCGACAGAAGCGATCCAGTCCAACTCGTGCACAATTTCGTCCTCATTTGAGCCAACGGAGGAACATTGTGACCCCGAAGTTGTGAGTTGTGAAGAGACGGTGGGGAAATTAAAAAGGGATTTTCTGTCATCCACGGACAAAGTCCCTTGGTCTGACGGGACAGGGACAATCGGACTATTCGGGGTGGACGGAGGGGAAGGGGAGGAGGATGACACTGACCCTGCTTTACTCATGTTGGACACATGGTGGTGAGATGACAGGAAGTCCTCAGTAGGGTTACCCGGGTAATGAATCATCCCTGTCTGTGTCATGATCCCCATGTAGTGCATCTTGGCATGTTTTCGAAGGGAGGATGGGTCCGTGTATCTCTTGGAACAATTCGGGTAGAGACAAGCGTAGGGCTTCGTGTCAAAATGAGTTCGTTGATGTTTGGCCCGGTCCGAGGAATTTGAGAAAGCTTTTGGACAATGTGGACAAATGTAGGGTCTTTCGCCTGTGTGGGAGCGGAGGTGGATCTTCAGATTCTCCAGACGGGAAAAAGCTTTAGTACAACCGGAAAACTGGAAAAAAAATTACAAAATAATTAATTGCCGGACAATCTTGTTAAGTAGAATAGTTGTTGAAGAGGAACTCACAGTGCATTTATTCGGTTTGTGTCCAGTGTGGACGCGCATGTGGATGAGCAACTTGTACCGGGCATTAAAAGGTCGATTCCGACGAGGACCTGGTCAATTTTACATTTTAGCCTCGTATAGGTATGGAACGGTATTACATATTTTGAGTTAAATAATAAAATTTAGTACTCACAGCCCAACCAGAAACAACTAAAGTCATCCCGACGACCCTCCACGTGAACTCGTTCAATGTGACTCACAAGGGATGTCTGAAATTGACAAATTCGTCATTAAATTTTGACCTATTCAAGTTGTGTGGTCAATGTTAGACTTACTTGATTGTCAAATCCGGCTTTACAGTCGATCCACATACATGGTAGAAGTGTTGAGGAAGACTGATCTAAAAGATCCTCCTCTTCCGTAGAGAAAGATTCCATTGATGTGGACTCTGTCTCAAATTCCTTGAACGTCTCCTCCTCCACTTCTCCCTTCACAAATTCTTGTTGACAAGGAGGAGAGAACCAGTAGTCATCCTTGGACAGGTTGTCAGAAGATGAGGACAGGACAATCATATTATTGACATCCTGACCCACGTTCTTGTCTCCCCCTCCTAGAACACTAGTGGTGGTGGTCAAGAGGTCAGTCTTATTGGTAGGTTCAAAGTCTTTCGCTCTCTTGTTGTTGTTGGTGGTGGTGTCAGTGCAATTAAAATTAGTCCAAGACCAAAGTGGTTCTCCACTCCCACCCCAATTGTCATGGGGAGTCAAGTTTGGGAATCCATTAATATTTATGTTAAAGTTGAAAGAACCATTGTCAATAGTGTTCAGACCAAGGAGGATGTCGGATGACAGTAAAGTCCCAGGCCAGTGATCATCCCACATTTTTGTTTTCAGAAAATTTAAAAAATCCGGTAAACACAGAATTGTAATTATTATCACATTTCAAACAGTTCTCTCTCCCACAAGCACACACACGCACAATTTGAAAGTATCTTGGAAAGACAACAAAGGCTAAGGTCACGCTGATAAAAATGTTCGTTTGACAAATTGAGACCCGGACCCTTGTACTCGTTGTGCCTTGACTGAACTCTGACTGTGGAGTAAAAAGAGGAAGGTCCCCGTTTTATCTTACTCATTTCTTGTGTAGAGGCTGAGGATCTCGGGACACATCAACCAATTGCCATATTATTAAGATGAGACGCTCATTAGATTACATGTGTTCCGTTTTTCCCCGTCTCTCTTCGCTATTGTTTCTTATATCAACAGTTGAGCTAGAACAAGTGTATTTAGAGAGAGATTTTTTACATGGTCCTATAGAAAGAGAGTACAGTGTGCGTGTGTATAGACAAGGCTATTAGGAAGAATAAATTATCATTTTATGCATGCAGCCGGGTGTTGTGTGTTCCAAACCATCTCTCCTCCACCACCACCGTTTCTACCCGGTTTTTTACCCCCTCATTATGCATACTGTGTATGTGTGTGTGGAGGGAGAGAGATCCGCAAAAAGTTGAAGGAGTCAAGTTCCCCCTTGTCTTGTTTGTCTTCATGAAGAGCGATAGAAATTTTCACGATCGTTAACACATGTGAACCTTTTGTACAACAGTCAGTAGTCAAGTGGCCTTCTTTCTTCGTCAACTCATCTCATACATAACATTGCATTGCATATAGATATTCACAGTCATCATCTCTGTACCATCGTCACTCATCATGACGTTCCCCCACTCCCGACTCAGCTCAACATCTGCAAAAAATGAAAAATCTCAATCATACATGAGTCCCCAAAACCACAATAATTATCATTCCTGCCACAACTGGAGATTTTATTCATGCGTTGTCCAATAGCAGTCAAATTCATATTTTGAAGAAATTCTGCCTCACTCAATCAAAAAAATAAAGGTCTTGAACAAGTGATGAAGAGGAGGATTACTGAGTTTACTCTCCTTGCAGATGTGAAATGTCTCATTTATTATGGAAATTTAATCCCTCAACTTTGTAAGTACAGTCAAATATATTTAAATGAGATAGATCCAAGAAATCGGCATCAACTATGTAGAGTGTATCTAAAACACGATCTCTTCTTCTATGTATTTTACATGAGAGATAAATGTCCTATGGAAGAATTGTAGTGGTGGTGTGAGATGAAACTTTTAATTATTGTTATGCTGCAGTTAGTAGTGTCTCAGTCATTTACATTTATGTCTATTGTACGTACATCCAGACATGTAAATATATGTAAGACCCAAGCTGTGTACCTAAAATGAGAGAGTCAGAAAGTATCAAGTGCGCTGATGATCATTTTTTGTTTTTTGTTCTCCCTTTCGTTCAACTACAGTAAGTAGTAAGTACACACACAGACACACACACACACAGGGAGAGAGGAGTGGTTTTTGATATGTATGAGGACCATATGTGAGGGAGGAGTGTAACCAAAGATGTGGAGGCGAAAGAAAGAGAGAAGAAAAAGCATTGATACTACAAGTGCACACAATTTGAGAATGGAGCAATAAGATTTTGGCAAACAAAATTGAACAAGTGTTAACTATAATTAATCATGTTGAGCTTCCATGACTAGATTCTCTGAAACCAGGGACATACACAGAAAGAGAGGAGGGGAGGGGACAACTTTCTGGACATGTAATTGTCATATGATGAGCTCGTTCGAGAGTTTAGTACCAATGTCAACTACAAAATGGATAGTTTTTTCTTCACTCGGGATGACTCTTTTGATACAATTAATATAATAGCACAAAAAATTGACCCTTAATCCATGGAGGGCTGGAGATTTAAAAATCATCATCTGCATTGACATTGAATACAACCGTTCCTTGCTGTTGTAGGACCTAAAGTTTCGGTTTAATTTCAGATTCGACAAAAAAAGAATGAAATTTAATATGATTATGGCATCAGACAATGGAGCAGGCAGCTGGTTTTCTGTATCCTCTGGATTTTGTGTTTACACTGTTGACGCCAACTGAAAAACCTGCATTGTCCTGTACGCAGAGAGTAACATTTTCATTTAAATGAAAGAAAAACTGTCAACACGAAGCCTCCCACGAAGAAAGGATTGTGGCAAACATCCCTGAACACGAGCTATTCAAATTTATTTTCTGTAGTATGTATTACTTCAAATCTTACAAAAGCAATGTTCATCTTATTTTGATTTGTTATTTGTTCAATGAACTTGAGTGTCCCTCCATCTTTGAATATTGACTCCTCCAGTTGGCTTGTCTTGACACTGGAACTGCTTGATGAGATTTCTCTCACCGAATTCGATTTGGTTAGGATCCTTTTGATTCGGGTCACATGCAAACATGAAAATATACTCACGATCCCACGTCTTCTTGTGTAACTTGCTGTCTTTGCGTGGCTTTTTACATCCTTTGACACAAATATACTCTCTCTGCGTGAAAGTAGCAGCAGCTAATCATGCACAAAAAGGAGAGGATTAAATATATGTATGACTGAAATAATAACTGATTTTGTATTGACTATTACGTATAGAGCGGACTTACTGTCCTTTCCGTCGATCCCACGCTCATGTCCCCTAACTCTTTTACTAAATCCGTCTAAATGTTGAACTTGACCTCCATATCTTGACTGGAGAAATTTCCCATTCAAGGTCCGAGTGAGTAGGGCCAAGTAGAGACCATATGTAGAGGTACAAGTGAGTGGAGTTTGAGGGATGGGAATGATCCACTTCAGATCCAAGTAATACACAGTACTAGAGACCACAATGAGGTCACAAGCTGAACAGGTCCCTTCTGGACAGGCCTTGAAGTACGAATTATTGTACTTGTCAACTTGATCATACTCAATGATGGAGTAAAATGACTTTTTCTTCTTATCCTCCTTGGTCAAAGGGATGGCATGAGGATAGTTTTTCATTTCTTCAGTCAGAAAAATCTCAGAGAAGAGTTTCCTGTGACCCTCTGATTTCAAATGAGCCTTGAGTGTCTCTTTATCCTCCACAGTCTCCTCACAAAGAGTACAATACAAATCCTTATTTTTCTCGTGCATGAGGTTGTGCTTTTTAACGTCTTTGAGTAGCACTGACCGTCCACATTCGTCACAATCTACACGATCCTTACGAAGATGAACTCGTTATACATGACCCACTAGATGGTCTGTGATAAGGAAAACAGAGTTCACATTGATTATTTTTATTCATCAGTCTCTCATTTATTTTTCTTCACATTATATATAGTTTTGATCAGACACTAACTGTACCTAGTACACACCTTGCAGCATATTTTACACTGATAGGCGGGGGGGGGATGTGTGTACACTCGCGATGGACAGTCAGCAGGTATGGAGTCACGAATGACGCTGCACAATCACTACATTTATGAGGACGATCTGCTTCTGAACCGTGACTTTGTCTCCAATGTCTGTCCATGATATCTAAATTAAATATACAGAATGGAAAATGGAATGGGATACATTTTGACCTCCCTCATCTTATACTTGACCTCCACTGGGTTCATCTGTCGAGCTAGTAAGTTGGCTGCAGACATGTCAGTCGATTTTCTCTTTTTAATTTTAGGGTTAGCTACTTTGGCCAGGATTTTAGGAGCTTTGGATGACTTTTTACGGTGTTGGTTTGACGAGTGCAACTGTAAATTAGTAAATATAATGCATACATATTAAAGTCTGATCATACGGTACATCACATACTACATAAATAATCATGAGTGTACAAAATGTCTTACTTTTCTCGTCTCTGAGGAGAACAAATTGTCCTTTGTAAATCTAAATGGCCCTGTCGTAGTAGTGGTAGAAGTAACATCACCAACTTGAACAGGGGTGGACATGATCTTTTGAGTGGTCTCCAATGACCCACCAAATTTTTTAGAAAACTCTTTGAGACTGTCATCAACTGGGTCAGAGGACTTTTTACTTTACGCACACAACAAATAATAGCATGACAATGACATAAAATGCATCACAATTAAAGAACGACAACAACGTTAATATATACATACCTAATTTAATTGTGTATAAAATTATGTCTTACCCTTTTCTTCTTAACTGATGCGAAATCGTCGTCGTCCGCATAATCCTCTGCCCAATCACTCTCACTAACCGGATAATCCGATTTTTTAGCTTTCATTGTTACTCACACACACAACAAATGAAAGTTTCACAAAATAATGTAGAGAGGATGAAATTATGAATATTCTTGTCCAAAAATACTCAAATCGAACGATAATCGTTACCGGTTTCACATTCTCGCAACCCTTTACTCCAAGAATGTTTCCTTATCTCAGGAATGCGCGGCGAGAAAACGAAAACGTTATTCTTATCTAACTACGGTGTATACACACGCTGTGAATTTTGCTGAGCCCATGATCATCAAGTTTTATATTATTATCATCTGATTCCGACTTATAAATAGGGCTACACACGTATGAAAAAACCCGTATAAAAATATCTCAATATTTGAGTCAAGATCCAGGCACTTTTTACCTAACACCAGACTCCAATGTCATCTTCCACACATTACCATTATTATTAAATGATGGAAACACATGTCCACTCTCCGCTTTTCTACAAAGACATGTCTCATCTGAGCATTTCTTCCACAATTTTTTCAAATCTCCAACTGCTTTCTACTATCTTTTTCACTGGATTTTAAATCCACACAAAAAATTTTAAACTCACATGAAAACAGTCTTTGAAGCTGAACAAAAGTAATACCTAAAGTACAATAATAGACAGATTATTTCCTTCGTATATACAACGTATACTCGAGTTGACAATTTTTTTTATTGGAACGTTAAACACATGTGTATCAAAACAATTACTTAACAGGGGAAAGAAATTCTCATTGAGGAAAAATTCAAGACAATGTGAAGTTGAGGTACATAAATATACACGTTTATTATTTTGTAATTAATTAAAATGACAACAACATTCAAGAGTTTTGAATCCAAGAAAAAATCAGAAAA
Organism: Pygmarrhopalites habei; assembly: GCA_009870185.1. Classification (NCBI taxonomy): domain Eukaryota; kingdom Metazoa; phylum Arthropoda; class Collembola; order Symphypleona; family Arrhopalitidae; genus Pygmarrhopalites; species Pygmarrhopalites habei. Next base: position 1,263 of record WJFB01000936.1, on the reverse strand, counting down.
AGTTTGAACTTGTGTATTTTAATTAGCTAAGCATAAAAGATGGGCAGTAAAATGTGAAAATTAATTCATATATAGCATCATTGTGCATGAAAATATAGTAGTAGACTACTTGACACATAGCCGGAGATTATAAAATCATTATTAATAGATAACAATTCTCTCCAAAAAATGGAAGGTAATAAAATCAAGGTACTTAATACAATAAATGCTGCTCAAAGAAGAACTTTCAAAATACATAATTTTCCATTCATTCCGAACATTCATTCTCATATGTAACAAATTGAATAACAATGAGAGTACGATTTATAATAAATACTATATTCAAACATAGTCGTATGAACTGTTTCAATTTCAACACACTTGGTTGGGGTTATCACTGTAATTGAAAATAAAAATATGTATGGTACAGTTTGACAATAATGTTAACAAATCGTTGAGTATACACATTGAATTCATAGTCTTCATTTTATCCTCAAAATTCGTAACATGGACTACCACTCCGGCTCCTACTCTGACTGCTTGAACGGCTGGATTTGGAAGAATTTGAATCTGATTCTGATTTCGTTTGAGTACGATGCCTCTTTTCTCGTTCCCTATTTTAACCAAAACACACGTTTATAGTACAAGCTGATTTCAACAGACTTTCCCAATGAATGAATTGGTCACAAATTAAAGGTGACTCACCTGCGGCGGTACTTGATCGATAATTCTCGAAGGCTCTCTTCTCTTTCCAGTCTTTCTTGAACCTTTTTCTCGATTCGACTCTTCTCCGCTTCCTTGTCAGCCTTTAAGCGTTTATTCAATTCAATCTGTGTCCGACGTTTCAGACGTTTAAGGCGCTCTTGTGGAGTCAGACCCGAGCTGGAACCTCCACCTGAACCCTGTAAAAATTTTCATTGTGAATTTTAGAAACATTGTCTTATTCACACACAAATGATCCTGTTCCTTCTAATTATAATGAATTGAATTTTGGCTGTATGTACTATGCAAGTATTATTAATTGAAATTTTGATTTGAAAAGAGATTGTTTTGTCAAAACTGTGAAGAGAGATATTTGATTACACAAAGTACCTTAGTCTAATACATATTTCTAACTTGTATTATGTAAATTATGATTCAAGCTTCACTCGAAACAAACAAGACTACAATTATTATACTAAATGTAAAATGCTTGACAATCTAATCCTGAGACCAGCTCTCCTCACAATCCTCTATATACTGTATTAATACGATTCTTAATTGAAATTGCAGGTAAAACACTGC
>WJFB01000935.1:0-42040 GCA_009870185.1 Pygmarrhopalites habei | reverse complement strand
TCATTTTATTAATTCTGAAACAATTTTCACAAAAAACCCACGACCCAGAAGATTTTTGTAAAAAACCCTGGGTTTTTTGCGCCCTGGTTTTAAAAGGGAAAAAGGACTGAGGAATTGTTAGCGGAAAGTAATTTTCTTTTCGCATACATTTTTACTGCATTATTTTCTGAGAAAGGAAAAAAATGAAAAATGATTTCTATTAATTATTTGTCTTTAAGTAAATATTCGCTTTCCCTGGGCAAAAGAATCCTCTGTGGAACGTCGTACGTTAGATGTAGACTATGGTATTCATGGAAAATTTAATGAATTGCTTTTTAAAGAAAAAGATCATTATATAAACAACTTGAATGTCAATGTAGGTGAGTTTACATTTCTCCTTCCTTTCAATATTTGACCAATAGAGGATTGATAGTGGGCACGTGAATGAGAGAAAGAGAGAGAGAGAGGGAGAAAGTAAATGTTGGAGGGAAGCGCGTTTTTACCTCATTGTAGCCCCAGAACCCGGGTTCCCTCGTGTATGGACCAGCAGGGATGGGAAGTGTGGCTGAAGCGTAAGGTTCGTGCTATGAATATTTAATTCGGGTTACACCACAGTTAAAATAATTTCTCACAACTCTTGAAAATGACCTTGGAAAGATGGTAAAAGGAAATATTGTGTCCTTTTTAAAAAATGATGAGAATAATTGACAGTTACTTGAGCAATATCATTAAGAGTGAAACCACGGCCGTAAGTAGCCATTCCCAAAATCAATTTCTCGTAGGGAGCTCCAAGTCTGTGCCACAATTGGATTGCATAGTCCTAATTGGAGAGGTGAAAGGAAAAACGGCACTTTTAGTTCATTTTTCATGGAAAATTAACTCTTGTAACTTTCAAGAGAATTTGAAGAAGGTCGTCATCTTTTACAAGTTGCACTCACAACATTGAAAGTAGTGAAGTTGTTGACACTGTCAAGAGGAAATTCGTACAAGGGACAATGATGATGAGTGAATGGATGTCCTGGAAATGTATTTAATAAAAAATTGAGTTAAATTAACTTTCTAAACTATGCAGTAAGATTGATTTATTCTTCTTGAAGTGTCCATTAAGAGAAAGTGGATTTTGTTCTCTAATAAAAAACTAATTATTTTCAAATTATTTTTTTACCTTCCCATGCACCGTGGAAATCGTAAGCCATGACGTTAATAAAGTCCAAGTACCTGTCAAGTATTTAAATAATTCCATGGAATCCAGACTACTGACATCGGATTAAAGATTAAAGACAAACTAATTAAAACTTTAAATCTATTTTGTACAAAGTGTGTCATGCATTCAATTATGAACGTAAGGCCATGGGCAAGGAAGGTTTTGCATAGAAATTGAGGGAATCTAAGGTGGAGCATTAGGAGAAAGTGCGACTGGATATTTTGAAGCTGTCTATCTGTATATATAAGATACGTATGTACTATATTGTAAGTGTATTTGTGAGCAAGAGTAGAATGGACAACAAAATAATAATATTGTTGTTGTGAAGTACTAAATATTTATAATTGAAGGCATTATCACAATGTAATCTCTTATCTTACTTGGCCAAGTTTGGGACATTATAGGCATTGACGATGGTGGCCTCTCCGGCACTCACAGCAGCCGTCAGGAGGTAACCGTACTTGTCAAACTCTGCTCTCAGTTCAGCCATCAACAGATCAAAATTTTCCTATCAACAAACAATTTTTTAAATCTTGATTAGGTAATAATTGTGTTGGTGAACAATTAATGTCAATTGTGGGATTTGCGCATCAACTACAATTGAATAATGACAGACTCGAAATTATTTGCGTATTTATCCCCAGTGCTTCAAAAAAAATTTGGTAATAATGAGGACAGCAAAGTTCAATTTAAAAAACACTACCACTCTGACAAGCTGAGTTCCATTTTTGAAATACGCATAAAAATCTCACTGAAATATGTTTACATTTTTTCATAATGCGAGTAGATCGGATTATGACAAGTGCATGTACATTTGTAGGTACACAAAGATTGTGTGGGGGGATTTTATGTTGAATTATGCAGTGGAAATTATTGTTTACCTTGTCTTCCGGCTTTCCACCCTGAGGAAGATAAAGAGAATAAGAGATCAGTTAGTCTTTTCATACGCGTTTTCATGTGCGTAGGATTAGCGTGGGAGTTTATGCTGCGGACCCGTGTCAACAGATGTTCTGACTTGGTGCTGTAAGTGGGAGTAATCATAAAAATTGGGCCGTCAGAACTTGACGTACACTCTATTACAATGCGGGTCTCCTACGTATTACAATAGAGTGTACAACAAATTCTGACGGCCCATTTTTCATAAAATGTCGATTTTGGGGCAAAAAGAACTCTTTTATGACTATTCCTACTTAAAGCTCCAAGTTAATTATTAAATATACTTGAGTAAGTGCCTGTATGAAATGTCAAAGAGATTTACTCGGTGAGCAGGGTATTCCCAGTCCAAGTCTAGACCATCAAAGTTTTGACTTTGAAGGAATGGGATGACACTAGCAATAAATTTGGCACGAGAAGCCTGAGTGGAAGCCATCTAAAATTTATTTAAATAAATACTTTTTGAATGTAAACAATACATCCTCACGAATTGATTTCCTCCTTTGAAAGGTTGTCAGGAAAGAGAGAAAGTTCAACTTACATTGGAGTACTTTTCACTGCCCTCATTCCACCCACCTAAAAATATGGAATATCCACCCACATTAAGGTTTTTGCGTAAAGGTCAGTTTCAGTATCTGAGCCTTATGCTAAATACTGATTTTTGCATAAAATGTTCTGGAACATTTAATCCTCAGTAGGTGGATAAATAAAATTATTCTTCACACAAATTATTTAACTTACCAATGGCGACCAAAGCCTTCAAGTCGGGATTTTTACTCTTCAGTCCAGTGAATCGTTTCATAGCACCTGGAGAAGAAAATAATGATTTTACTGTCATTCTCAAAAGCACAAAAGGTTTCCAGAAGGGAATTGAAATACAATTATCGTGATTGTGTACGTAATACTACAACTGTTTGCAATATCAAAAATTGCTTGGGAATCATGAGGATTCAAAGAAGATTTTTTAGAGTAAATAAATATGTTCATAATATTATTATAAATTTACCTTTGCCCCAATTTTCTTCCAAATCATTATAAGAATCTAGGACGGCAAGTTGTCCATCGTAGGAGAGTCCAACAAAGCCATAAATGATGTGAGTACAAATGAATGGATCAATATGTTCAACCTTTGAAAAGAAAAACAGACGTTCGTAAGCAATTTAAATCCTGTTAACGAAAGAAAATAAAAGTGTGCACGGGAGACTGGAGCAGAGAGCAAACGTGAATTCAACTTAAGAGATACACTTGACTGATTCTTTGAACGTGGTTTTTAAAAAATTCAGAATTATAAGGTGGTGTCTGGGACAAAGCCATGCAAATTTGGAAAGCGAAAATTCTAGGAATTGAATAGTAAGTAGGTAGTATGTACATAAGTCATAAGTAATTGATTTATACATCAAATTTCCCCTGTCCTGGTCTGTAAACGGCCCACGATCCATAGTAGCAAACGACCTTCTTCCCTTCGGCTGTTGAGCAACCAAATAAAAAAAAATCTCACACATCAAAGGAAATCTTTACCAGTCATCTCGTGCCTTCTGTAGTGTGATCTTAGTGGGTGTATTCAGTCTACGCCCATAATGAAATTCCAATAAAACTACAGCTCGCACCCATTATACCATGTCACACCCAGACAGACAGGGAGAGAGAGGGAGAGAAAGTTTTCAGAGTGTCGGGATTAAATAAGAGAGAGAGAGAAAGTCAATGAAAATTTTCTCCCTGAGGAAATTCCGGGTGAAAATTAAAAGAAAAGGATCAAGTATTCCTCCTTTGGATTCTTCAACTTGTGAAAAACTTATTTATTGTAGGAAGTAGAGGAAAAATTAATTTCCAAGTATGATTAAATAGATTCCAGAATTATGTAGAATGAACTAAGTGCTTTTCTCTTTTCTCTTCCCTTCCTCCCTCCCCATTTCTCTCTCGGGTTATAAAATTAAATTATTCAAGTCCATAATACTTTGAATAAGGTATAAATAATTTTACGAATAAATTTTCAAAGTACCTTGAGTGGCTGGAAGGGCTGAGGTGTAGGCGATGGTAGCTAATCCAACAACTAGGGCAACACTAATTCCCCTCATCATTTACCAAATCTAATTTTAAAATTTGCAATTATAATTTTGCACAAAGTATTCTGGATCCTGGTCAGGCACAAAGTGACCGCAGGGCTGTCAACTGTCTCTTATATACACACGATACCCACACTTGACTTGTCCAATAATTAATTTTTCTCCTACTACGCTCAAATAATCTGTAATCTTTCGGTACACTTGACTACACACCGGCCCTACGCAGATTACAAAATAGTTAAATTGGGAATCATCATAAAGAAACAATCCCGTTGAGTGGGTGGACAACAACATAAATTATTAATCAAATCAATTTGGGGGAGAATGGAAAAAACGTGCCACGTGTTGTCAGGAATCATACAATATACATGCTTAACTACACACACTCTCGCTCTCTTTTATTTATGGTGTGTGGTAACATGACACACACATTATATAGAGGAATTGTAATTAATAATTAAGCTGAGGGGGAGGAGGATATGGTGGATGACTTAACTTCATTAGTATTGAATGAGATTACTCCATAACATTAATGGGATGAGGGGATTGAGTTGATGTGGGTGGTCGTGGTGTGTGGTTTGTGTTGTGTCCGGACTGGGTAATGTCCAGTCAGTGTTCTCGGGTACAGCGTGTAACAAAAGTTTCTCATACACCTAAGTTGGTCACTTTTATTTTTATTGTAACTTTTGAACAACGATTCACAGAATTTTGTGGTAAAGTATGCAAGTGCCCTAGTATGTTGTGTTTCCACCGGCACTAACCATCCTCTCCTCGATCCTTGCCTTGAGGCTGGAGGTCAACGTTTGTAAAAGGTCAACCGGAAGTGAATTCCACTTTTTTAAATCCGAGCTCGTAATTCGGTTTCATTCATAGCCTGAGGTTACTCATAGGCCAAATCTTTTAGAATGGCCCATATAATCTCTACTGGGATCAAATCTGGAATGTTTCCAGACCGTATGTCCTTCTCCCATACTGTCCAAAAACGGTCTTCTAAACTTTTCATTGTTGACTTTGCTGTGTGTGCCCTGGCTCCGTCTTGCATTAATACGATGTTTCTTTTGTTCTACATGATGAAACTATCCATTGCTTCAAAATACTTTCGAAAGATTTTTTCTTGGTAGTACTTTGTATTCCCCGTGACATAATTTACACAAAGTGGAGCATTGACACTCCACCTGCGGGGAACCCGTCGGCCGCCATGATTTTGATTTCAATTTTCTGTTGTTCTGTTGGGGTACGTCAATTCTGTTTTCTGTCCTGTGTCTCTCATTTTGTGGGTTAGCTGGAGCATTGAGCTGGAAGATTGACTCATCGGGGAAACATATGTTTGACCTTAGTTTGTCTCTCGTGGTCCAGAGGTCAAATGCCTGCGTTCTTCGACCCATGAGCCGAACGTCACTGGGTCTGCAATATTTTTTTCACTCAATTTTGACCTATTGGTACTCGTGAATGCATTTCAGCTCCAATTTGTTGTCTTTAAATACCTCTGGACGGACATATGACTCATTTTGTCACTAATGTCCATATAGCGTTTTCGCAAAATTTGGGTTTTTTTGGTTTCCGAACGAAAATTCTTAAATGTTTGGAACATATTGTGTTTTATTGTCGTTTATCAATAGGACTGCATACTACGGACCATTCTGAACTGTTTTTGTCCACAATTGGGTGACCTCCTTCTTGTGACACACTCATCTTTTTGGGGTCCAAAATATTTTAACATTTTATCCTGGGCTAATTCCTACTCGACCGGGTGTTTGAATTTTCCCGCTCATACGCGCATGCAAAGGCCTAACCTTTGACCTCATCGTGTGGAAAGTTTCAGATCGCTGGATAATGTGGGTCCGAAAATATCAACTTATTACTAAAAATGGATAGGTGTATGAGAAACTTTTGTTACACGCTTTATTGTGTTTGTTTATGTGTGAATATTTTAGGAGGTATTGCATTCCGTTCGGTTAGTGTGGCTCCAGTCCACAACGGTAAACACTCACAACTTTTGATAACATTCGACACAATTGGGTGTGTAGAAGATTATGGCTTTGGCTAAAAAATAAAAGTTGAAAAAAATGTCCTAACGTGACAGTTAAGTTGATTATCGGTACGGTAGTCTCGAGTGTTTTTGTGTGTATTGCCCCAGGATTGGAGGACGGTGTGTGTGGTGAGGTCCTCGGCTCTTTATTGTCATCCTCATTAATGGGGACACTTGAGAGAAAACTTGGATGGATGGATAATCATAAGTGATAGGGATAAGATTTTAAAGTACTTTCATTTTAAAGTAGAGAGAGGACCTCAACAATAACAAAGATTATTATTTTAGTTTAAATTATAGTTTTTTCCGATTACTCGGCTGTTCACGAGAGCAAATGTTTAAGCGTGTTTAATAATATGGATAAAGTGAACTGGATTTATAATTATGTGAGTGTCTACTATTACATTGCATATACTTACACGACTTTACTCATTCGGGAGTAATTAGTACCTCATTGCCCTTAATTATATGCACTCTCCACTCAAGTAGTGTGTGTGTGACACTCCTCACACACTCGTCATAGCACATCAAGGGATGATGTTTTTGACATGATGTAAAATTCCCTGAGGATAAAGCTGTGGCGACAACAAGTTAATCACGTTTGGGGAATTGTACAGTTGACTATGTAATTGGACCAACTCAAGACATTAGAATAGTTAACTTGTCAGTCTCTTTTGAGGAGCTCCTCATGGATTTAACTCGGCTGTAGTCGTGAGGACAAAAACAGATTCTTTCGAATTATTGAATTTTGTACTCTTGGAAACATTTCATCCATTTCTACGTCTGAGGAATAATGAAATTAGTATGCAGGAGAATAAAATTGAATGTATACCGAAAACGGAAATCCTGCCATTAGTGTGTTGTCTGGCTTTTTAAATTTATTATTGAAAATCCAATGGACTGTTTATTTTCCTTGTTTTTACTGGCTGTAATTATTGAGTTGTTCCCAATTTTTATACTAGTAGTAAACTTGAGCACTGTGTGCATCTGTGATTACATTGAATTGAATAAATCATGACGGATAAGTGGGTAGTGCACAAGTGGGTTAAGTAAACTGTAGTAACTGCAATTCTTGTGTTGCGTCTCCCACTTCAGTCACCAATTCACCCGAATGATTTGACTAATGAACTATTTTTGTCCCTCTTGCATATTTCCGCGTAGTTGGAGGAAATCAGAATTGGTTCTTTTGTGATGCACACAATAATTAGCAATAATTAGAATCGAGTGTGTGTGCATGGCAGACCTTCATTTAAATATTACTATTGATCATCAAATTTTAATGCATGGGGCAGTAATTGGAGCAGAAACACGAGATCTTGATTAAATTAATTTATGCATGCTGTCAAAATTCCGTAAAATCCACTCTAATTTTTTTTGTACATTTCACACGTGCCTCAATGACCCTTGAGGGAATTTTAGTTGGTTACGATGAAGCAATCACGGGATTGTTAATTAGTTTGTCATGTCACGTGGAAACAAAGTCTACGAGGTAACCTTTCATCACTTTCTTTTGTCAAACAATTTTTCCTCGACAACACCTTCAAAAATCCTTTGTACAGTTGAGATATGTAGGGGAAAAAATTACATCTAGGTCAATTATGCCCTGCAGGTAAGGTCAAAGCTCAAATACTTTAATGTGGATAAAAGTTTTCTTTGAAAAAGGAAACTTAAAAACGTATTTCCACAGGGCATACAAATCAAATTTCAAAATTTTCCTTGCTCACGTGGGTCTCCATGGAGAAAGTTGAATGACTTGAGTTTTCCTTCAAGCTAAAGAAAGGAAAGAGAAAGGATTCAGGTTTTAAAGCAGAAAATAAAAATAGATGTGTCTTTGTGGACGAAAAGGCTGCCAATCAAATTTTGTTCAGTCAATGACAGACTTCTTCGACCATCTTCCGCAGAAGTTCTTCGCTCATGTGTGCACTTCCGGTTTAGCCGCCAGTCTTCGCAAACATAGATGGAAATTGATTGAACCTTACAACATTAAGGGGACGATGTGTTTGCACGTGTGTGGGTGTGCTCAATATCTTATTTGCACCCATCCATCCAAAAATTGTGCGTTTGTACAAACGAGGAAAAATTAATCAAATATTTTTCGTATTGATTGTGTGTGACTACAGAGAGAGAGAGAGAGGCGGGCTTTCACTATTGAATTTGAATTCATTGTCTTTTTTCTTCACTGCACTCTTGACTTTCTTCAGGGAAGAATACATTTTATCAATAAAATCATGAGTCAATATCGTCACAGTCTGCTTTTCTGTGAGACTATTTATTTAGGCATTTTTGTGGAAGGAAGCCTAGGAAAGGAAGAGGAAGGAAAAAGAATGTGTTTTCTCTTTCTCAAGTAGAATGGAATCTCTCTCTCTCTCTCTCTCTCTCTCTCTCTCTGTGGAAATTCCTTACCATTAGCATTATTTCATTCTTCCTTCCTTCCTTCCACCGTCTTCTGAACTGGAAAATGATGTAAATAGAGTTCTCTGCTTACATTTTCAGGACAAACAATTTTCCTCTCTGTCTTTGGTAAGAGTAACTTTATTCAATGGAGGATGAGTGGATGATATGGAAATTTGCAGAATGCAAAGCTTCAAGTGGATATTTTGTATGAAATGGAATAAATTCGTATGAACACACACACATGTGTGTGTGTGTGTGTTTCTATGTCATAACTTCATAAATAATAACCATTTGAAGATCCTGTCATATAGTTTCTGGAATTGGAACTACATACTTAATTAGTCTCCATCTCATCCAAGACATTTTGGATCAATGTAAATAATTTGAGATGGGAAATGCAAATTGCAATTTTGAGTGAAAGTTCCATATTATTTGGTACTTGGGACAATTGCATGGTAGTGGAGTGGTTGAGTGAAAGTAAGACAGAGAGAAAGTTGTGTGTACAACATATGATTATAGATTTTATTAAAGAATATATATATTTATATAGCAGACAAGCTGCAACATGTCCAGCAAAAAACTTGAATATTCAACTTGAATAAAAATCAATAATATAATGTAAATAACAAAAAAAGAGAAAAAATCCATGTATGTATCATCAATGCAATCACTTGGTGTATATATATATATCATATGTAAATATATAATTTTTTGTGTGTGGCACTTACATAATATTATAATATATAATTATTATCATTGTGGTATATTTGAGTGGATTAATGGATATATTTTGTAAGCTTCATCCTACAATACAAATGAAAGCACTGTTTTCACCATACATATTAACGTTACATTACATACGTCATAATATGTATATATAGCTGCAAATATGGATTACAGAGGTATAAATGTGATTACACAATGTGAAAATCTTAAGAAAATTCTTTGTATACTTAATAATTATTTTAGCGATACAATCAGAATCCGAGATGGCGAGGATAATTATTGTAACGAGTTAAATTAGCTCAATAAATAAACTCTCTCTCTCTCCCTCTCTCTTGCAGTACTAGTAGTGCAGTATTTACAAATTTGTGTGTGTGGTTATGGATGGAGAGGAAATTAGGTTATAAATAAGATCATTTTGTTTACTCTTTCCCTACATACTTTATGTGTATATAGTGAGGTTGATGGTGTGCACTTCCTGTTAAAATCCTTCAGGGAGTGAGTGAGTAGGAGTAACCTTCGCAGTACAGTCTCGCCTCCTCCTCGGCCTCCTGGATCTACACCGTACAATGTGTATCAAATGATGTCTTGACTGAGATGTGGCTGCGGATCGGTGGTCCGGGACGAGGATGAAGAAGTTTGTCCAGTATTTATCACGATGGGTGAAGGACAAGAAATGTCTAAGCTCTTCAACACAAGATTTCGTCTGACAATCCTGTAGGCACAAATAACACAAAATTTGATAACAATAACAACCACCATCAGACGTCACACATACATGTACACACAGATTTTGAGTCAATATTTATAATCCTTTCTCCATGTACTTGTGTGCAATTTGTAATAATCTTAGCCTTCACAAATTGTGTAACTGTCAATATGTACATGTTTTCTCCTTTTCATTCTTTGTGTGTATGAAATCATTTGTATTCACATGACCTAATGGAAACCTCTACAGATGATTCGGATGAATAAATCTCGAAGCAGACATAATTTTTTGGAAAAAGCACACACACACACATCGATGGATTTCCTACACTGTAGGAAATCCATCGAATGCAATTTAGAGATTCTATTAAATGAGAGTAGGCAATTTCAAAGGAAAGGAAATAAAAAATGTCATACACATTTTTTTTTTTTGAAGTATTGGAATTAAATATCCTGAAAGTCGTATTATACAATACATTGATAGCATGGGTTCATTCGGAAAAACTGGGGTTCTCTGTAATTTATAAAATCATCTCGGATCGTTACTACAAGTATTCTGACGGATAGCAAAAGAGTGGAGTTGAATACAATGGATTTTTTCAAGAGAGAGACTAAAGAGATATTGGTGAAAAGAGGTAAAGATTTTCCTTCCCGTTTTTTTACTCTCTCTCTCTCCATCCATCCATAATGTGATGATACTCGCCATACTTTACAACTTGATACAGTAACTAGATAATGTTAACAGATAATATACGTCTAGCATTATAATGATAAATTATGAAACGATCCACGTTTTCAACGGAAACGTGGCTGGAGATGGAAGATGAAACTATGGCATCAGGGCATATTGTACTCAACTCATTTTCTTCTACAATCCTCTTCTAAATTTCCTCTTCTTCTTTTGATATTCTACAGAGAATTTTCTTTGTAATCAGAAACAACAATTTGAGGTCTGCAGAGCAGCAAGAGAGAAAGAGAGAGATAGAATTGTATGTCACATCATTTATGAGGATTATAGGTGGAACTAGACTGTACCATTTTTCTGACCATGAAACAGGAAATATAAGTGGAGAAAGTAGGTAGTTGAAAATGCGCTCTCTTTTACTTTTCTCTTCTGGCTGGCTCTCTGTGTGTAAAACGCCGATTTGAGGTCGTTAGTCATTAACCGACTAGGACTCTATAGTCAGATCAGATCATGAGCCATATCTACTATCTCTACCCAAGGTCATCAATATGTAATGAGCTGTTGGCTGACGGACAGTTTAAAAATTTCTGGTGAAAGTCAATACAATAGAAGGAAATGAATTCTCCCTGGCATTTTCTTTCCCTTCCCTGGATTAAAATAATACATTTGCAAGGACGTCATCAGATCTTTCCAAACCATAAACAGTCCAACAAATATTTTAAAAAATTCATCAACTACTCCTAATCCTTCTGAGAAAAAAAGCTTCACTTCAGGACATAAAGTTCAGATTGTACTGGAGAAAAGAGAGAGTGAAAGTAGGACTTATTTGAAATTGAGAATGAAGAATGAAATAAAAGAAACGTACCAAATGATAATAAGTGGAATGAGGAGAATACCAGCCATGAGGAGGAACACACCAGCATTGTAAATCTGACGAGTAATAGGGTAGATACTGTTGAACAGGACGGAAGCAGACAAGGTGCACAAGTCCTCCATGATGGCCACAAATGAAAACATTTTCCCTGTACAAAAAATAAAGAGAAAAAAATGTCATCATCATAAAAATTCTTGTTAATATACTTTTTGTCATTACAAGTCAAGCACCTCCACGTATTTAGGATTACGTTAGTTAATACACTTTGACAATTTTTTCTACATGCTTCCACAAGGAAAACTTGGAAGAGGATCATTTCTAATTGGCCAATCGAGTTTATTCCAATTTTTGACTGAGATTTAAGGGACTCCCAATCCTTAAGTTAATTAAATTTTTTCCCAATGACATTTGGACTAGATTTTCATGGAGAAAGTCAAACGCAATACATGCGTACAAAAATATAATAATTCGTTCTGAGCCAAAGCTCACAAAATTAGGAACCTAGTTAGTAGATAATAATCTCATGATTCACAAAATTCCACGGTGTGTACCTATTTAATTAAAAATGATTTCTCTATTCGAAATCGGAGGATGAAAAGGAGTACGAAAGGGAGTCATATTAATTTTATAAAAAGAAATCATCTCCTAAGCCATTATTAATGAAAAACTGGTTCATCCTTGACTGATCCTGTTCTTTTGAGTAGACCGTGAGAAAATGTCATGAGGAGAAAGGTCTAAGAGGACTAAGAGGAAAGTGTACTCTCATCTAAAAGGGGATTCTTCCACAGAGTTAGTGTACAGTGAGATACTTGAGCGAGAGAACATTCAGTTGGCTGCCGAGGAGAGAAGGGAAGGGAAGAGAAAGGCATGGAAAGGCGAGGCTGCTGAAAGGGAACGAGTCGACCAGTAGACCGTGAAAGACCCGGGATAAGGAGTAAGAATGTCACAAATCTTAAAATGTGATTTAAAAGCACCTGCATTACACACACACACACTCACTCGCATACAGACATGCTATGCATGTACGTCATGTTTGCATTGGTGTACTCGTATAAGATTCAAAGAAAGGGGACGTAGTATAAAGTCTGTTTGATATATTGAACGGGCCCACTCTGGGACTCTGTCAGTGAAAGCATTGGTATGGGGAAGTCTTTCCAAGTACCAAAACAGTAGTTTTTGCGAAAATACTCCTCTCTCCACTCTAACTATTCCATTTTCAGCCATTTACCGTAAATCTTGAATTTAGATTCTCTCTCCCATTAAAAATCCCAGAAATTCCATCCTAGCAAAAATTTGCATTGAGAATTTTCACGTGGTGCATTTTAAATAGGCAAATAAATTTTACATGCCTGTCTAGAACCACGGAGACACACATACATGCAGTCACAATTTACGGTACTTTGGTAGTATCCAAAGTCTTTCCAAATATCTATGTGTGTGTGTTGTTGTGAGATGCCTTTCTCTTCCTCTTCCTTCTTTTTATATTACTTTCCCCCGCTTTCTTTCTCCAATGGGGAGAAATATTGATTGTGACCATCCAGCCGTTTAAAATGACAATTTATGTGTGTAATATTCATACCTACAATATTTTTGATCTACTTTCACCCGCTTTCTCCCTCTCCCTCTCCATCTATGTATACACATACATTACAAGGGTTGATATGAAGGGAGAGTAGGCCACACAATAATATTATGAAAGGGATTCCCTGTGTACGCCTACTTCAGTCTACCTGCGTACTTAGTCCAAACAATATGAGAAGTACCCATTCAGGAGAGGAGAAAAGGAGGGAAATGGAGCAGCTGATATTATCCTCCTGCTTGTAACATCGTCAATTTCTTCCTCTTTTCGAAGCTATGGAGAAAAAGTCGAGGAGAAAATCAATGTTCATCGATACACTTGAAATGACAATGACCAGAGATATCTGTTTGTTTGATCTGTCTATACTATACCTACGTACACTCCCTCCCATTTCCCTATTTGTGTAGCGAAAACTCTTTTGAGATTTAAAGAGGAGAGGAAAAGAAGACTCACTTTAACCTCCATTATTGCGTAATAATCGTTCTACTACTACACTACTACGCGTCCGTATAAAAATTCACAAATAAGTGTGTGCTTGTGTTGTACACACACATCACTAGCACATTCGATTACAGAAGAAAATGATATTTACTAGTTGGAAGGCCACACACACACAGAGGCAAAAGAGAGCCGAGTGTACATAATACTACATAAACACAGACCAAGGGTAAACTTGTATTCGTGGATTATTCCATTGTACTTATAAATATATGTGCGGATAGTTCAGGACAACACATTTTACTAGCTCTAGAGTCTATTGGGTTGTTCACACAATAGAAAATCTGACAAGCAAAAACAGACCGAGGGAAAGCTCGTCTTTGTGTACAATATAATTCGCAATCAGGACCAACCCCTCTGCATCATTTTATTACATTGTGTATTTCCATAGCTACCCACACACACGGGCACACACAGTACAGGGTACGGATATCGAAAGGCTGTTTCGAAAAGAGAGACAGAGCCATCCCTTCCTCTCCCTGTCAGCTTTTCTACGCAATGTTAACTTAAGAGAGAGAGATAATACACACATACTCTTTCTCTTTTCTGGACAGCCTCTGGTATACTTTGTGATGTTACGTCTACTTTTATATGTATGTGTGGAGAGAATATGGACGACACACAAACAGAGATATGCAAGGAGATTGGAAAAAGCTTTCACAACATTCCCTTTCTCCGTCGGATCCGTCCCAGACCAAAGCAAACTCTCGGAATTTTTATTTAGACGAGAATTTTTGTATTTCGACTCAGGAGAAAAAAAAATCCGGGGCATTACTACTACAACGTACTGCACTGTGAAAACAACCTCACCATGGTAGTCTCAAAAAGCGTCAACTCGCAAAGCACAATCTCTCGTCTGTGTTTGTAGTGTGTGCGTCTCTCTCTCTCTCTCGTACGTCTAACCCACAATCCTCAAGACTCTATCCTGAAATAGCAAAGTCTTTACATAAATGTAGGAAAAAAATGCGGACATGGAGATTGAAATTGAATCAAAGACAGAGAGAGGAATCAAAACAAACTAGAGTTGTCCTTCACACACACACACACACACACACATTCACTGTACACAAAAACAACGGAAGGAATGGAGAAAGCAGCATTCTTTCCTCTTCTCTTTTCAATAGAGAAAGTGGAATTTTAGACGTAAATACTAAATGAAGCGTACAGAATGAACAGAAGAGAAAGGAGGAAAAGGAGGAGGGATGAGGAAGAAGACGAAAAATAATAGAATAAAATAAATAAAGGATACTCCATTGGGCTCTAAATAGTACAGAACAACACTGACACAAACATACAGATGAATGTCTGAAATGTAATCCCATTGCAGGGCAAGGGACGAAGGAATGGAATGCATCGAAATTTTGGAACCAGCTAGACAAAAAAAATGTAGTAGTGGAAAATGATGTCTTGACCACCTCGTGACGACCTACTTTGACATTTGATTTTATGATTTGTACTTGTACATTATTGTACACAAACAACAAACTAGAACTGTTCGTCATGTGACCAAATACTACGCACACATTGTTTCACTGTTTGTGTGCTTTGTGCAATTCACATCGTAAAGAGAGAGAGAGAGAGAGTCAAGGGACGACAGATTGTTCCACAAGAATATTGACATTTACTTTTCGAAGGTATTGTGTGAATGCAATTTCCTGTACACCGCTTCAACTCTTTGTGAAAAATCAGGGTAGGTAGGTAGGCAGTAGATTCTTTCCCTGACGGAAGAAAGTGCTGTGTGTTTGTATGTGTACAACTGTAGAAAGTTTTTTTTTCAGAGGGATGAAGAGTTAGAGAAAGGAGGGGAGAGAATGAGAAAAACAGAGAGAGAGAAAATTGAGTGTGGGTACCTATGAACTCACACACGATTTTATAAGTATAATAGAATGACATTGAAGAGTGTATGAAAAGAATATAATATGTAGTAGGAATTACATAGCCCTGTCTCTCCTCCTCTTCTCCTGGTGACGAGGATCTCAGTCAAGTCTCCCCACCTTTCGTTAAATGAATAGCAGTCATCTGGATGGTACTACGACGCTACCTAATTTTCTCGTGAACCGAGAAACACATACAGAGAGAAATAAATTCTTTGAGGCCTATTCAATCTTTTATGCACTCTTCATCTGGATCTGGTTGAGCTGTGTATTGGATTGGGTATTGGGGTGGTTTTTGTGGTTGGGCTGAGCTATACATGTATTTGTATAATATTGTACACCTACAACAATAAAGGCGAGGTATGTAATAATCCTATAGAAAAATAGCGATGACTTTGTTGCTGCGATAGTTTCAATGAAATGGTCTTATAATAATACTTTTTTAACACACGCGTTGTGGCTGGGTGTGTATGTGTACGTTCGTGTACACGGAACATTGCTATAAGGATTAGGGGAATAAAATATTGAGTCAGCTGGAATATTTCCCTGACTACAATACAATGGGGGATGTAGTGAGTCGTACAAATTCTTTACATTTTTTAAGTTTCCCAATCTATACTCACTCAGTAAGTAATAGGAGGACAGGGAGGAAGGCGGAAGAACAAATCGCTTTTTGTTTTCAGTCTTTCGCTTAAATTGACTTTTGGTGTTAGAGTGAAAAAAAAAACTGCGGAATTTCCAGGTGAGAGAATCAACTCAAAAAATCAGAACGACTTTCACCTACTTCTATTTTTTGGTTGTGTGTAATTCTCTTTGTGTAGTGTGTATAGGGATGTGTGTGGAGAGGGGGTTTTGTTCGGAATTTACTGAATGTCATGTCAGGGAATTCCACATCATGACGACGTGACTACAGAGAGAGAGTGTGTGTGTGTGTGAGAGAGAGAAAAGGCTGTTCATTCCCCATTTCTGACGAAAGGCGCACGTGTCCCCTTTGTTCCCAGTTAATGGAGTACAAGAGTTTGGCCAGTCTTACCAAATTGAACACGCTCTGTATTAAATTGACTTACAATTTTAATTGCATTACCCATTATCTACTTCGTTGTACTGTACATACGAAGGTACATACTACAAGACAAGGGCTGAGTGTCAAGGGCATGGACAAGTGATGGGAGGCTTTAATAATAATGAAGAATTACTGTCTGACTCTGTGACAGTGTAAGTTGTGAAAAGACTGAGAGGAGAATAATTGTAATGAAGGGATAATTTTTTGAGGAAAGGACATGTGAACTTTGTTTTTCTTTGAAAAAAATGTTGATTGTTCATTAGTGAGGCGCCCTTCTCTCTCTCTCTCTCTCTCGCCTTTAACAAGATTTACGATGTACATCTTGATCGAATCATATTGTGTCACTTGGACTTAATGTACATTTTTGAGTAGCCATCGTCACTTGATATTCAATCGAGAAGAAAAAACAACTTTCACTTCACGCTGCATTGCCCATTCTATAGAGGTGGAGAGAGAGAGGGTGAAAGCGAGATTGAGACTCACGTCAAAGGAACTTTCTCACTGTGTGTGTATGTGTGTGTGCAGGGAATCGAGATGAGATGAAAGATGTAATGAAAATGAATCATAGGACAGTGTTTCGAGAAGAGACGTGGGTAGATTTGAGAGACAGAGGGAGGGAAAGAGAAAGGAGGAAGGGCAGGTTGTTATCAGAAAATTAATGAAGCGTTCTACAGCATCAGCTGTAGGTCACATAGTTTCCTGCTAATGAGGCATGTTGTAATAGTTGGACATTAATTTAATACTTCCATGATTACAATAACAGGAGCAGGAGCAGGCGGAGGGAAATGGTATTTTTGGCAGACAAAAGTGAGAGAAAGAGAGTTGGTTGGAAACAAGAACAACATATTGGATTTCTTTCTCCAACAAGGCAAGGTAATAGTTTAGCGCTTGGTGTACGAAGAGATTTTTGCAAACAGGGCAGATTTAATATTTACTATGGGAGGTCTAACATCCTCGAATTCTGATATAATAATGATCCTCATTAAGAACACAGAGGGAGAACTTTGTTGATTATCCATCTTTTTAATGCCTTTTGTTGCGGAGTACAACAGTATCATCTATTGATGTATTGTGGAGAAAAAGTTTGTTTGAAGGTGGGAGTGTACGTTGAAATACACAGAAACTAATCAAATTGGAATACATTGCCAGAAGGGCTCAATGTTGGCAGTAAACTTAACTGACATTGTACTTTTTCCCCTTAGTGTTTCCTTAATGAACGACTTTTAAGCTTTTAAGTGATCCTCAAAATTTTCTTTCTTCTCTTTCTCTCTCTCTCTATGCGTGCATGTGTGTACTTAATTAACTAGTTTTTAAATTTTACTTTCAACCCACTCTTTGTCAAATCCTGTGGCGTTCAACTGACTAGCATATGGGGGGTCCTCATGAACTGGGAATTGAGTAAAATAACGAAACATGCTCAGGTAGAAAGTGGAGAAGAAAGTCGGATGAGTGGAAAAGGGAAAAGAAACACAAAAATAAATTTATTTTAATAGAGAAAGTAGAAAAGAAAATTTTTTTCTTCTTCTTACCATGTTCAGACGGCTCCACAAGTTTGGAGAGGAGAGCGCGGGTGGCTGGGATGGTAAAAAAGCTGAAGATGGCAACCACTGGAACTATAATTAAGTTGAGATAATAGGAGTCATTAGTAAGAGAGTTTCTCTTTTTTTTGAAGCCGGAAAAAAATGCTTACACAACACACATGAGTGAGGGTTTGAATTTTTGCCAAGAGGGAAAATTATGGGTTAGCGTCTACTAACGTCTCTCCAGACGGTACGATAAAAAACTTTGGGGGACAGATTTAGGAGGGACAGAATGGTGAAAGACGTAATTGGTTTAAATTTGGAAGTCAAGTTAAAATCAAGGGAGAGGAGAGAATAAAACATAATTGGGAGTGGGGGAGTGTGTGTATGTGTGAAGAGAGAGAGAGAGAGAGATTGAAAAACAAGTGAAAGTGTGTGAGAGAAAGTGAAAAGTTTTTTTTCCTTACCAAAGAAAGCCATGGTTGCAGTAGAGCTGAGGCCATAGAAAATTAAGCCAGCCATTCTTGAGATGAGACCAAGGATACAGATTGTTGTGTCTTCAAGTTGGAGACGATGGAAAAGAGGCATGCCCACGAGGAGCATGAAAGCTCCCAGTCCATACTTGAATCCGAAAAAGTAGGAGTAGGTTTGGTAGGACCATTTCAGGGGTTGATCTTTGGCAAATAAGTACGCCACGTCCAATTCACCTGCAAAGTAGGGTAGGGTCAAAATCAGGAGGTATTCTTAGTTTCGTTTATGTACATGAATGGGCAGGATTTGAAGGACAAATTAAATGCACAATAAATTAAAAACAAATTATGCCCGTCACAAATAATTGAGAATGCATTGCTCTCTAACACCAGTCATTACTGAGAATGAACACACTTCTTTCCCTGTCCTATGGAACATGTTATGCAAAAGTAGTCTTACTAATCATGCATAGTTGAAAGGAAATTAAAAATTATCAACTTAATGAGATTTACTCGAGAGATTACTCCCTAACCAATTTATGAGCCGGGTGGAGACAATTCGGATTAATTCCACTCCCTCGCATCTTCTGTACTTTCTCATCAGCCTAGCTAATCTTTTTTCCTAGGGCGACACTCAATTCAAATCAACAATAAATGAGATTATGGTTACTGGAGAATTCCTGAGAAGTCAATTCAGTCAACAAGATTAATCAAGGGACAAAACAGGAGAGGCTAGAAAACCACCCAATTCACAGTTTCTGGAATTGTCGAGGGATTTTGAAAAATAAAATTTCACCATTACCACTTCCATAGAAAATCATCTTTACAAAAAATAGCCTACAGTGCAAAAATGTTTTCACAATTTGTCTGGAATTACGAAGAACGCTCAAATCCCCCAATGTATGTTTTTTGTGCAAAAAAGGCACTTTTGACCATGACATTTTTGCACTATCCTCGTACATCCCTGTAAATTAATTCCCTGTAATCGTGTGGACACAAATGAAGCCTCAACTCCCTCATATTTTATGCTTTTTAAACACAACACAAACTGTATTGACTCTGTCCACGTGAATACACAAATTACTAAATTCCCAATTAAAAAATTGTACAGTAGAGAAATTTTGTAATTTAAAATTAATTTATGTGTCGCCCCTCCAAGTAGTCGACATGAAGAGAAAGTAGTGGACTCCCCTCAAACAACAGAGTTGTCCTAATAGTCCAGGAAATTTGCATATTGTGTAAATTTGTAATGTAAAATGAAGTGTTGCATAAACACACCACTACATCACATCACATCACAGCACACACACACACAGAGTATTGGTTTAGCAAAAACCCATCCACTAGTTTCTTTGCCCCCTGTCTCTGTCTTTGTCGTGTGTGTGTGTGTGTCTGTGGCCTATCTGCAAACTATGATCAAATTGTGCAAACTTGACACTCGGAATTGATTTAAATAGGAAAGTGAGTTTACCCTCTGCCTACACAGAGTAATGTAGCATGTTCCATCCCGTTGTGTACACTCGCTAAAATGAAAGTTGGATGATGACGATCATCAGGATAAGAAGAAGAGGAGGATGAGACAGAGAGAGAAAGAGGAGGAACTCACCCGCAGTGGCCATCATGGCGATGAATCCGGCGATGACGACGAGAATGAGAAACAGTCTTCTATTCCCTTCACGTTTTTTGAAAGCAGTTGAGAGAGCATCCGTAAAATGTTGAGAGCCAAAATATCTTGAACAGCATGTTTTATTCTTGGATGCTGATGAGGAGGTAGAAGAGGATGAGTATGATGATGATGATGATGGATTATTGGTCAAAATAATATTCCGCCGGTCATCATCTGAAGGTAAATCATCTTGAGTTGATGGAGCTCTACTACTACAGTTACTACTACTTCTACTTTCTGGTCCTCCTCCAACACTTTCTCCTCCTCCTCCATCACAACTTCCGTTGGAAGTTCCACTCCAAATACTTGGTCCATTTTCTCCCCGTCTCCCTACAACCATACTATGTTGCTGTTGCTTTCCTCTCGGTGTCATCCCATTCTGGACAGTATCCAAATTGTTTGGATTAGTAGTAGTAGTAGTGGTCACAATTTTAGGAGGAATCGTCATCACTCGGTCTTCAAAAAGAAGACTCGTCGTCACAGTAATATGGTCAGAGTTCATATCACCCGTCCCTCTTCTTGATCCTGGTCCTCCTACACCTCCATTTGAGGATGGGAGGGGTAGTGGTAGCGAAAGGGGAGGTGGAGGCAAGGGTGGTGGGAGACATTTGTCCTCTTCTGGACAAGATGAAGTAGAATTGGTGACTCCGGTGTGTCGGAAGGAACGTTCATCATGAACATCTTTCACAACGAACAGAGCGTACAAAAATGCCAGCAAGTAAGAAACCAACATGAAGCAGAAAGCATAACCATGTCCTGTCACTTGCAACATTGAACCACTTGAGGTAGAGAGAAAGAGGGATAAGGAAAAAAATTAATTTTTTTATCGATAACACACACACACCATAATTTCATTGAGAGATTCCCTCAGAGAGAAGAGTTAGAGAGAAGAGGGAAAAAAATTGATTTGGAATTGAATCAAAATTGATTTCAAATGTGAGTAAATAAAATTTTGGGAAAAATGAGTATTTTGTGAATTGTGAGTTGTTTTTTTTATAAAAAAAATAGAATTAAGAATAATAAAATTAAATAGATAAGGACATGATTGAAAGAGTACTGACCTTATGAACGGGCCAATGGTACCACCCAGAAAGGTCATTGCCTCCAACCTAGAAATCCTGACAGTCCGATTGGCTTCTGTGGAGACAGAAGCGACATAAGACATACAAGACATGATACAACTGACAAATCCTCCACTCATCCCACTGAGGAGACTTGCAAAAAGGATCCAAGCGACCGGAGCATCCGACTTGAAAGAAATGACAATGTACACCAGGCATGAGAGTGCAGCTCCAAGGGGAGGGAAACAAATGGGTAATTTTCTCCCAAATCGATCAGACCATGACCCCAGGTAGACGGAGATGAGGAGGGATGGGAGGACGAGTGTCACAGTCGACAGGAGGATCCAATGTGAAGAATTTGTTTGTACACTATTGAATTCACTCTCATACTCCGGGTCATGAAGACTCAGGCACACTGACTGATTGTACTGAGTAACACACACTTTTGTCCATACCAAATCCTGGAATAGAGCGTACTGGGAGAAGGTTGACAACATATAGAGGAATAGAACGGGTTCCACTGAAATCTCGGACAGGAGTAGACCAAATCCCGTCTTCTTTGGTTGATGATGACCACTCATTTTCTTCATTATTTATTTGGATTTTCTTGTTGCCTCTAAGTAAATGGGATACGTTTTTTCGTGTGTTTTATACATACAAACCACAAGTCTGTGCAATTAAATGTGTGTGCATGTGTGTGTGTAAGGGATGTGATTTGTACTTAAAAAATAAATATATAATTCTCTTTTTTTTCTCTATCTCTCTCTCTCTTCACGTTCAAGAATAATCACACAAGGCCAAATGAGGAAGAAATGGAAAAAAAGGGGAGAGATGGAACTGGAGGAAAAAAAAAGTCAAAACGTGAGAGTGGACGTCAATAGTTTAACACTAACACCGGAGGCACTCATTCTCTCTCTCCTCCTCCTTCGCCTCCGCTCTTCTTGTGTGTATTCCTGGCTATTTTTCTTGAGAGCTCCAGCTCCATATCAATAACTGACGATGAGAGGGACTATCTTTTAAAGTTTTCTATCAAAGTTTTCCAGTTAAGGCCAAAAGCTTATACCTCAACCTTATTAATGAACTGTGTGCACACACAGTTGGACATTGTATGAGAGAGAGAGAGAGAGAGAGAGAAAAACTGTCTTCTCAATGAGAGTGAGGGTATATATGTGTGTGTGTGCTGGTACTGCAAATGTTTAAAGGTTTAGAAGGACTAGAGGAGTGTCGGGAGTATCTTGTACGATGTACAGGGCAAAATGTGTATTAAAGGAAAAAAGCAAATGTTAATATATATCTAAAATATATTGTGAAGAGAGTGATGTGTGTGTGTAATGTATATATATATATAACTGTATGGAGAATGGATGGATGGCAAGTGTGTTATCTTATATCTGTGATTTTTTGAATGTAGGACAAATAATAATAATATGATGTGCGAGGGATAGTATAAAGTTGTGTGTAAAACTACACAAAAATTATGTATGGAGCATGGAGTCAGTCAAGTTTGTACTTTGCTTACTCTTATCGACACACACACACATCACACATACACAAAGTCAGTTTGGAGGAAAGAGGGGAGGTATAAGGATGATCCTGTATAGATATCACTCTTCTCCTCTATGGACTGTGTACAAAGAAAGAGTTGTGCTCTTCCACTCACATTCGAACAGAGTGCAGAATGGTTGTTGTGCCACCATCACCAATGTCAAAGTCAATGCCACTGCCAAGATTCTCTTTCTCTCTCCCTCTCCCTCCCTCTCTCTCTCTTCTAGTTCTAATCCTTCTGTTGTTGTCGTCGTCGTTGTCAGTCAATCAAGACGATACTACTACTACTAATTGTACCTCTTTTTGTGAATTTTTTTCCCTCTTTCTGTATAATATGTATGGATTTTTTTGTCAGTTTTCAAGAGAGATAGAGTGAAGAGTACTTGTGAGAGAGAGAGTGTGTGTGTCTATTTTTTTTGTCTGTCTCCTTCTTTTTTGGGATATATTATGTATGAATTTCTTTCTTCTTTTCTGGTGACGAAGTCAGATGAGGGTCGCAATTAAAATTTTGTTGGATGGTAAAATGTCAAATGTAGGTGACATGGAGGAAGAGAGGAGAAGAGGAGGGATTGAGAGAGTGAGGGTGTGTGTGTGTTATCGAGGATCCACACACACACACACTAGCTAAAACGAAATGTAATCCCACGCAACAACAACATAGTACGACACACACACACACAAGGATGATGATGTTATGTGTTTCTCACAAATTTCCAGATAACGATTCTCAAAGTATGTAAATGTATGTTTTTTTCTTGTATATTGTGTGTGTGAATTATCTAAAGTGTCCACTTTGTGAAAGAATGAAGGAGGGAAGAGCTTAGAGAGAGAGAGAGAGAGCTTAGTCAAAAGTTATTATTATGGAGGAAAAAAACGTTTTATAGTTTTTTAACTATATTCGCAAAGCTTAGATAACAGATAGAGTACTCGGAGTAGGAGAGAGAGAGAAGAGGAGAAGAAGGATTAACTCAAGAATTTGTAGGGAAAAGTATATAAAATAAATTACGTATCATGTGTAGTGTGGATCACGAGAGAGTGAGGAGTAGAGAGGGAAAGGAGAGAGAGAGAGAATTGCAGCCAGACTGACATAAATATGCATGTGCAACTGGTAGAAATGTGTGTGTGTGTGGATTTTTTTGAGGATTTTTCCTTGTACAATGAGAAGAGAAGGAGGAATATTGGCAAGGAAGGTAGAGTTTGAAATTTGGAATAAGTATTTTTTTCCCTATATTATTATATAGTCACTTCACTCACTCTCCGTTCCAATTCTATACATAGACGGGTAGGGAAGGGGACGACACGAGAGAGAGAGAGAAGGGAAAAAACGACACGCCACATCACCGAGCCCCAGTAAATAATTATAATACCTAAAGTTAGTGAGACTCACGGAGACTTGATGTAGCTTCCATAAAGTAATCCTTACGAAGAAGGAGGAGGAGGAGAAGAGGAAGAAAACATGTGATAGGGAGGAAGACGACGACGTAGAAAATTTTAAATATTTTATGACTGCAAAAAAAGCAAACAAACCTGTGGAACTAATAATGGCTTGAAGGGTTAAATGAAATGAAGAGGGGAGAAATATCTGTGTGTCTGTTTGTACATATGTGTGTGTGTTTGTGTGATTTGTTTCAATTATATTTGAAATGTGTGTTTGTACAGTGGAGACTGACTCAATCTTGTCAAAGAACAAAGACTTCGTCAACTCCATCCATACAAGTATATATATATGTGTGTATATAAAGCACAGGAGATGAAGATGGGTCAAAAAATAATGTAAAAATAATGATTAATAATGATTTTTCACCACACTAACTCAAGTTGACGGTGTCCCATTGTTTTGTTTCCTTCCTTATTTTGTGATTGACAATTGAGAATTTTGAAACACAAGACAATTTTTATATTTGCACACACACTCTCACTCACTTTAGGAGGAGGACTGTGAACACTGACGACAGTCAAGTGGATGAAGATGAAGATGAGAAACTTTTGTGTGAGAGACACTCTGACGAGACGAGATGAGAAGAGGGTGGGAGGTATTATTGATGCTGATTAAGTGTGTGTGTGTGTGTCTGGGAAGAGGAGGAGGACAAAAGCAGATGTTGTGACTTGCATGGACACACTCGGAGACGAATGGTAATTAGTGTTGTTGGAAAATTTTTTCTTCAAAAGTAGGTAATATCCGATTGTGCAAAAAAAACTGAGGCGCGAAATCAGATGATGGCACACGCAAATTGGCCATGAAGTTGAGGATTTTTTGACTAAATACAATACTGACTGTGAGGGGAAAAGGGAGAGAATCTAGACGTTGTGGGACCAAGGCAAGCATGTTGTGTGTGTGTGTGTGTATTCTTCTTGTTATATAATTCAACATCATTTTGAAGTTCAATAAGAGAGAGAGAGGGTATACATATATATTATTAGCTTTAGGTAGTAATTTAGGGAATGAACAGGTGTACTTTTTTTGTTATAATACTCTTGAGTGAGGGCTTTGTCTGGTTTTGTCTGCCTACTACATATATAAGTAGAGTGGGGTAGGCATGCAGACAGACTTTGCGATAAAAATAATTTCGCTTTTGGAAACTTCTTGTTGTCTTCCCCTCATCCAGACACACACACACACACATTTTGGCTATATATGCCCATATAATGAGATGGGGAGACAGGTACCTTGACATTGACCATGAAAATCTCAAAACTAAACTAAAAAGAGTACTGGCGACTTGCTATCCAAATGCCATCAAACGATTTCTTGGTGAGGATTCGCCCCATGTGACTGGATTCCCGGGAATTTTGAAGAGGAAGGAATTTTTTTTTGAAGGAATAAATATTTTTTGCATTTACAGTCAAAATTTATCGTGGGATGGCCGGTCGGGCAATCATAACGGATGGATTTAGAGCCCTTAAGGGTTTCTATATTCCACAGTAAGTTGATTTTATTATTCACCGTTTTTTGTTGCTTACTTTTGAAATTTTTTAAAAATACTCTTAAAATTCAACCTGCTGTTATTTTTTTGTTTTCTGTTAAATACATTTAAATAACTTTGTTTTTTTTACTTGTAGACGATCATTGGGATTGAGTGCAACTCAGTTTAAGGATTCATCAACTCCTGCTCCTGTCCAGGAGGATGAGACAGCTCGAAGAGCTAAACTAACAAATAAACTCGCAATGGGAATAAACTCGAAGCCAGATTTTATTACCAAATCGAAAGAAGAAATTGAGCATGATGAGCAATTTAAAAGTACACATTTGACAGTTTATACTGAAGTGAGTTTTTTAAATATTTTATTTGTAATAATGAGGATTGATGTATTATGTATATTACATATTTTATAATGATAATTTTGATGACAAATGTTTCAGTTTGATGACATAAGTACTGTGACTGGAGTTCCTGAAGCACATATTAAGACTCGAAGAGTTCGGATTTTTAAACCAGCCAAGAATGCTATGCAGTCTGGAACTAATAACACTCATAGGTGGAAAATGGAATTTGAGACGAGAGAAAGATGGGAGAATCCTTTGATGGGATGGGCTTCATCGTAAGTTGACATTTTGAATTAAATACTGTATTGGAAGTACAAGGGAAGACACTAGGTTTCTGATTGATTTTTTTTAAAATAAATGTTGTAGGGGTGATCCATTATCAAATCTGAATATTGATTTTGAAGATAAACAGGATGCCATCATTTTTTGTGAGAAAAATGGTTGGCCCTGGTTTGTGGAGGAACCACAGGAGAGAAAAATGAAACCCAAAAGTTATGGGGCTAATTTTTCATGGGCAAAGAATACGAGAGTGTCTACAAAATGATTTAAAATTAAAATACGTTATTTTCAATATAATATTTTAATTATTTTACGGATTATACGTGTCTCATCTTCAAAAGTCGAAAGTATTTAGAAACGTGTTGTATAAACTTTAAAATTGCCCTGTAAATATTTAAAATATAAATTATATCTCCGCCGAAGTAAAGCTAGAGAATATATATCAATTAATAAAAGAGAAAAGTCATTATAAAATCTCAAATACACGAGTAGGTATATCGAAAGCGACCGTTCGTTTTTATTACTGTATAAAAATATTACTTAACCTTTTCTTTTTTTTCTATAATAGGCTCTTAGTTAATTTAATTGTAGACTTATTTGCGTATATGGCATTGAAAAGCCATCTCATCTTTAGTGGCGTGATTTGATGAGTACTTATAACTTGAGGGTTGCAGCATTTCGATCCCTGTTAATGGAATTTTCAAAAAAAGAAAAAGACATTACTCATAGTTTGAAAAAAAATAAAGTTTTATTCAAAATTAGTAATTAAGTAGTGGCAGATGGTACTAACTAGTTTAATCGGAGTCCACGCCTGTCTCCAAATCCAATGATATTTTGGCACTTTCCCTGTCCACAAAGTCTCAATGGGTAAGGGTAAAAATCTCTCTCTACCTTTTTCGTCTGTTGTATTAATGTCACTCACATTTGCAGCAGCAAAACAATTTCCTGAAATTAATAATTTATCACCCAACATATTATTGTAATACACGTACGAATATACTAGTAGCAGTGCAATATTCCAAAAACTAACCTATCTCAAGATCTTCTATCCCATATACAGAGTCTGTTTTACATTTTGGCTTTGTTGGTGTGACATGTTTTGATGATAAAAGCTTTGTCACATTTTCCAAAGCTGCTTTACTGAAGACATAAGCGGCTCCCCCGGACATGTATCCCTATATACAAAATGGAAAAAAATATAATGTTTTCCAAATACTTTGTTTTGTAGCCTACGCTAAATTAGCATTGCTAATAGTTGTCACCTTTGGAGCTTTGGGATGTTTCAGTTTATATCCAAACCAAATGGGAGCTGTTGAATTGAGATGACTGATGAAACGTCGTAGATTTTCAATCACAACAAAAGTGTCATCATCCGCTTTTAGAAACCAGTCGTACAGCTATAAGACACAAAATAATAGTACTCATGTCGTCAATAATAATTATTGATCATCAATCATGTTACATGATTAATGTATTACATGAGAGTAGTTTTGTTGTAAATGAATAAGGGCGGCTTGCGTTTTGCCCCAAAGAAATCTGTAACCCTCTTTTGTTCGGATGAATGTGACAGGTAGTTGAGTATTATTGAACCGTCCATAAAAAATAAGTTTGTCACATTTACCTCCCCATGTTTCTTTGACTGTTTGAGCAGCAACTAATTTTTTGGGACTCAACAAAATATAGCACAATATTCCAGCCTTCCCCCTCTTCTGTTCCTCTTGAGATGATGATGACTGAAGAAGAACATGACTCGATGAACCAATCTTTTCATTAAACTGACCATTACGAAATTGAACAAGACTGAAAGTCAGAATAAATAACAGTATAGATATCACAAGAAGTGAAAGTAGTTTCGAATAACGTGACAACCGAATAAATTTCCTTTGAATTATTCTACATTGAATCAAGATTTTTATGGACATTATAATCCATGAAAATTACGAATGAGTCACTTTTCACTATATGTGTGCACATAAATAAACGACTGTATTATTTAAAATAGAAATGATTTAGTGGTTATAGTAAGTAAGTTGCGGTTGTGTGGCTTAGTGAACAATGAGGGCCAGTGGTCAAAAAATATTGTAGTAAGTGACTCAAAGACTCTCTTTGAGTATAAAGTACACATGTACCTAGGGAAAAATTATTTTGCTGCCACATCAGAGAGAAGAAGAAAAGAAAGAAGATGATTTTTTAAGATTACCCCATAGGAGTCTTCATTGTTATAAAAAATCCGTCAACTCTTCACGCTGTACTGCGTGAAGAGGAAGGGAGATGAATGCTGTAAAATTACAGCAAATTAGATGTTCAAGTCTCTCGGAAAACTGTCAAAAAAGATACAGTTACAAAAAGCAATATCTTTGTTCCTCTCTGTCCCATGTTAAGTATTATAATACATGAAGTACACATGTGTGTTCGCTCTATATACGTCTACTGACTTGATCCTTACCGTCCATGTCCATTCGTGCTTCTGGTGCATATCAAAAAATTAGCGAAGCAAGTTCAATGGCTCTTTCTGCTGCATTTTCATTACTTTAACTTTAGGTATGGTTGCATGGTAATACATGGTTTGGAAGCATATTAACTCTTGAATGGTGTCATTATTATGTGAGACAGTCTACATTTAAATGAAGCATCTCCTCTTTTACCTTCACACCATATTATTATCATCCCCCATTTTATTAGGAGGTTTAATGCACACACGCACGTCGCACACACATCCCTTTTACTTGAAACAATTAAAGGAGAGAGAATATAAAGCGACTCCATTAGAATATGGCTGCTAAACTTTTGTTGAAAACATTATTTTTCTATTGTTCAAAAAACACTTGTTTTATTAAGTACATGGAAAGAGAGGGAAAGGCCCCTGTGCCTGTGCTCACAAACATCAAATACTTGAAAGATGGTTAGAGTGCGTATTGTAAAAATTTGTCGACCAAGTCTTGAGATGGTCTTTCTATTGTACTTTAAAGTGGCAGCTGGAACAAGTTAAAATTATTATATAATATTATTTTTATTCAAGATTAGAGATAAGAGAGACAAGGCTTTGAAGTTCTTTGAAGGGAAGACAGGAGGGTGAAGAAGAATCTACATTACTTGCTCACTGACTACTTTACAAAAAGAAAAATAATAAATTTTTGGAACAAAATATAAACAGATTGATTCTAACAGAAACGAACGAGAGCTTTATTTTTTTTATTTATGTGCCAATTTAAGAAAATATAAAACAAAGATTATCCCGTCTTTATATTTTTATTGTAACAGCTTATATTTGAACGACGACGACGTAGAGTAGCAATTAAGAACCTTTCTCTTATAAAATGTCTAAGTCCGTCGGAAATTCCAGTAAAAAATTCCGGCACAAGCAACGGCAATACTACTCATAACAAGGGTGAGCGAAAAAGATGATCTCTTTGAGGACTGATTAGTATTTGCGTTCTTATCAGTTCCTGTGGTAGAACCTTTAAACATTCTTTGATACAGTTGCTTTTCTCCTTCTCTTTCTTTTTTACGTTTAGCTTGTAGTTGGGCAATATCCTGTCCAAAAAAAAACAAATATTTCAGAAAATTATTAATTACTCCTCTGATAAAAATCCAACTGACCAATGTTCTTGTTCTAATTAATTTAATAGTGAATCATCAATACTAGTTACATACGATGACTCAATTAAATATCAGAATCGTACCTGTTGAATAGATTTAGTACCAGGTTCCAACTCAGCTACTCTCTTGTATGTTTCAATGGCAGCATCGGTATTTCCCTTAGCTGACAAGATCTGTAACAAGTGCAAAAGTATGGTATTTAGTAAAGCTTTTGAAAAAGAATATTAATCTTTTTTCTTAGGTATTTACCTTTGCTTTTCGAAACAGTGCTTTAGTATTGTTCGGTTGACATTTTAATACAGCTTCAAGGGAGGTGAGGGCAGCATCATAAGCCTGAAGTTTCAACTGAGCTGCTGCCATATTATTGTATGTTTTGAGTCGATCATCTATGAGCTGACGAAGTTCGTCTGTGATAGCAGTCTACAAATATATTCAACAAATTATTATAACACAATGTATTAAATACATCGTTACTACTTAATACAATAAATTACTGCTATGCAAAAGTTGTAGTTAGTAAAAACTAAAAACATCAATCAATAAAAATTTATTTCACCTTTTCTTCATCATTTCCAGTTGGAAAACTAATTCCTCCATCAACATCATCCAAAAATTCTAACGCTCTTCTATAACATTGTATTGCCACTGAAGGTTCTTCACGTCCATACCACCAATTTCCTCTCTCACGTTTCTGAATTCCAATTTCTTTTCGTTCTGACACAGATAAATTTTCTAATTCTTTTTCCACTTCAAAATCTAGCACTTCGATTTCGTACTGAAGGTCAGCATTGGGTGGGACAGCAGGAGGCAATCCTTTGGCACCATAACCGAATCTCGATGCAACTTTAACCAAACTAATTTCACCCTTACACATTAATGGTACGGCTAAATCCAATCCTGGAATGACCTTTGTAAAATAAAAAACAAAGAATACAAAGTTTTAGTCCATGAACAATTAACGACACCGTAAGAATGAAATCCCCAACAACAATTTACTAACCTCAGCATCTCCAAGTTGGAATGTAATTTGATCGGTGGACTCAAAAATAGAATCGTCAGACTGAAGACGTCCTTCGACACGAATTGTACAAATTTCACCACGTAAAGGCCGCTTATTATCAATCCCTTCTTTAATAACCTACAAATAATAACAACAATAACAAAGAATTAGTAAAATGAATGATTCAAATGTTAAACTTGTAATGATTTTCATAAAAACATTATTATTATTTTGTAACCTTTTTTAACAGAGAATCATTTCCAAGTATCTTGACCCAGCCATCATTTTCATCTAATTCTTTATTTATTTCTTCTTGAATTTTGTCAGCTTCAGCAATTTCATCTGCCAAACCATCATGTTCTTTTACTTTTGATGCAATCTCCCCAATTTCTTTGACTTGCTGAATCTCCTCTGCTTCATTTATGACTTCAGTTAAAAATGATGGACCAAGATCATTATTTACAACACCATTAACTTTTTCCTGTCCAATTTCAGTTTCTGATTGTTGTGATCCCAGGTCAGTAGAGTTTAGTGTATCACCATCAGCCATGCCTCCAAATTTAATCGAGTTTAACCGACTCTGAACACTTTAAATTTAATTCCACTCAAAATTTTAAAAAAATCTTCGTAGCACCAAATGTGGGAACATTTACAGTGAAACTCTGCACACCCGTTCCAAGATTCCTCACTTTTAGCAATAGTTCAGGTTGAATTTTTTTACTGAAATCACTGTCTCCTCAAAATAAATTCAATTAAAAAGTTCCATTCTTTTTAACTCATTTCAAAAAAGTGTTAAACTACCAAAATCATCATTTCTCTCATATCATTGCCTTCATTGCTAGGGAAGGTCTTCTTTGCAATTTTATTGACATAGTATGCTGTAATTTTAATCCCAAAATCAGTTGATCCCCAAAACCTTCTGAAGTTCCTCAATAATAAACTAGAGTCAAAATTTCGAAACAGTCTATTTTTCACCTCTTTCACAGTTATGAACAGTTTTACGGTAAATTTCGAAGAAAAAACCGGCTCATCTCTTTTCCCTCCCCTCTCGTAGATGGCAAAGGACTTCTCTGGACAAAAAACAAACTCCGTTTCTATTCCACAAAATTCCTTCACACACAAATAGTACTTAACATTTTTTATTTTAATCTCAGCAATTACGCAACTGAACAACCACTCTCTTAATTATCCCTATCTTTGCATATGAAACGCAAATACATACAGCAATTGGCAAATATTTGCACCTCACACAATACCTCCTCATTTTGTGGTTCATTGTGTCAAAATGTCATTAAATGATTGAACGAAACCATGTTCCTCACACACACGTTAATGTGTAACACAATGCAATTCTCTATTTTATGTACTTTACCTATGATCTTTACTTAGGCATACGTAACGGAAGTCCCTTCTGTTCTTCTGGTTAAAATGACACTATGTGAAAAAGTTTGTGTTGTTCATTCGTACAAATATTTCACATATATGTTCCACTTGTGTGTGTGTATATATATATATATTTACATTTCCATTATGAATTTTGGTTAATGAATTTGAATCGAGCATGTGGTTTGTATGATGGTTCCGTCAGATTACCCCTTTTTTTGAACTGTTAGCTAATGATGAGCCCACGACTAGGGAAGAAATAGAGTAGAGAGAGAGATGAGAGGAAGAAGGGACCGTGTTGTACATGATGTAAGAAGAAATAATAATAAGAGAGGCAAAGTCACACGAGGTGTATGTCATCATCATTTTGACTACACAGTACACACACACACACACGGTTATGTATAATAGTTCCCCACTCCATACTCGGTCTTAATACCACAGAGAGATCTTTATTGCATTTCCCTCTCCTCATATCCACAAACACACACACACACAGACATACACACATAATAAGGCTTGTGTGTTTTTGGAGTGTGTGCCTTTTCCTATACACTGTACTGTGTGTACAGTGTACACTACGTGTGTGTGTAGTATATAGTGGTGGTGGAAATATATGGTATTCTTCCTTCATCTCTCTTCCTTTTTCCTTTTGCTGTGTGTGAGAGAGAGAGAGATTCAGAGGGAAGTCAAGGGATTCCCTCGTTGGTCGGAACTATGGAAGAGCGATAAGAAGACGTGCTCACACATAGCCCAGTTCACTTGCCAACTTGATCTACTCGGGCACAGAGTTACCCGCTTTTCCAACCTCAGTCGCCGCATGCTTCTTCACCGGAACTCATCTCACTCAAAACTCCACAACAGACACTCACACACTTGGGCAATCTCTTTCCCTTCTCTCTCTCCATCCTTCACAAACAAAAAAGATTGAGAGTTTTTGGAAAAGAAAAGAAACCACATTTAACACAGTTCCACACTCATCCAAGTAAATAAAGTACACCCACAGTCAGCACAAGAGTGAATCAAATAAGAAGAAAGAAGAAGAGGGCTAAAAGTATTAAATTTATATTACACACTACGAAAATAATCGAATATATTTAAACTCAGTTATTTTTATCAGTGTTTACTACAACTAAGGAATTGTGTATAGTGGAGTGCGAGTAAGAGTGAGGAGACTGAATACAAAAATTTGGAAAAATTACATTCTTCACGGAATAACAAAATACAGTTTTTTTACGAAATTCTTGTGTCATTCTTGTCCTTCCAAGATTCTCCCCTGGAACAGTTCACATTAAATTGTTGGGAAAATTAAGTCTCGAATATAATATTAAAGGGTGAGCCTTGACACATGTGAAAGAAAGGAAAAATTTTCAAGAAAAAATATTCTGTTTGTTGTTGGTGTGTGAGACTGCGTGTGTGTACAAAAAGACTATTTAAAAGAAGCCAAACTTTTTTCAGTGTATAAAATATTTGTGTGGGATTCGGCTAGAAGAAAAAAAATAAATATTCACGACATGTGCAATTTCAAGTGGACAGACATCAAAAACAGAATAAAACCACCACCATCAA
The DNA here is from genome assembly GCA_009870185.1 of Pygmarrhopalites habei. Classification (NCBI taxonomy): domain Eukaryota; kingdom Metazoa; phylum Arthropoda; class Collembola; order Symphypleona; family Arrhopalitidae; genus Pygmarrhopalites; species Pygmarrhopalites habei. Next base: position 8,076 of record WJFB01000935.1, on the reverse strand, counting down.
CAACAACAACAAACCTCACACAGACACACATCAACCATTTCTCATAGTGGAAGTGTGTGTGTAGTAACTTTTCGTAGAAAATAGTAGTGTTGTCTGTATTCTGTGTGTATAATAATAATAGAAGTAGACGGACTTTGATTCTGTCTTCCTCCATGCCTCCTCCATCCTGTTCCTCATCTTGGATTCTAAAAAAATTCGGAGGCTGGTGGTTGTAGTGCGGCTCGGTTCGTTTGGTTTTTTCTTCGGATATGGTGCAACGATGATGCTCCTGTCACACCATGCGGTTCAGTACTAGTGATTCAAATCAAATCATAACATTGAAAAAAAGGAACAGAAGAAGAAGAAGGATCAGTCCTCTCACAACATTTTGACAAAAAAAACGAGAAAAGAGGAGAAGAAAACTCTATTTTCCCCATCCACCTCCTCACACAGTGTGTGTCTCTCTTTATCTTTCTCTCTCTGTGATACGTATTGTTGTGTCCTCAAACATGGGCTATCGTATTTGATACGAAACTTACAACTACACACACATACACACGTAGAGAGAGAGAGTGAAGACATTTGTAATATTATATGATGTAAGATTATGTACCTTGATACTCCTCACATTTTGTACTTCAACTTGTTCTACAACAGATATACCCCTTACCTTCATCCTCCTCCATCTCCTCCTCCTCCTCCTATTTCCATCCACTGGTCCACAAAGCGTGTGTAAACAATATTGGAGAGACACAATAGTACACATTCTTATCCTTAACCCTTTGTTAGTCCTCTCCAAAAATTCTTTCCTCCTCCTCCACGGCCTCCTCCTTCACTTCCTCGTTTGTGACTACTGGGATCCTTACCTACACTATTAATACGAAAAACTACAATACCCGAACTATATAAACTCGGAACGGAAAACTTGTCAAAGACATATGATTTGGATCTGAATGTGTTTTCCTCTTTTATTTTCCTTCCCAATGTCGTCCTCCTCCTCCTCCTCAACTCTAACATACAACCAACTATTCTCGTCATTGTTGAATCAACTTTTTTCCCTTCTCTTTCTCTCATATTAGAATCCGACAGTCGACAACGAAGACGACGACGACGACAACAGCAAGTTACTTGTAAGCCGGCAAGGCGGAAGAGAGACGGTTTTATCCATTGTGTTGTGTGTGTATAATATTGTACAGATCCACTCTTCCACATCTCTTTCCATCGAAGAAGAAGGAGGAAAAAAATTTCTCCATTTGTTGATACAAATATAATAAAATATCTATCCCATTTCCCGCTCCTCCACCGACAATCTTTCTCTCATGTCATGTCGTCAAAACTTTAAACATTAGAATATAATCACGCATATCTTCTTCCTCTCTTGGTTTTTTCAAAAAGGAAGGAAATCTTGTTTCGTTTTTTATATACTTTTACTCCATATCTTCGAATGTGAATCCTCCTTCTCTCTCATCTATAACCCGCCTTCGGCGTTTTATCCAGTTTCCGAAAAAATGGATATTATTGTGTGTACTGTACTGAATGAATTGGCCTCGTTTTGAGAATAAGAAAATAAAATTCCCAGTGATACAATTAACCATGTAAAAATTACCATTGACATTTTTTTACAACCACTACCATTTATGGAGGGTGTATGTATGTGTGTTCAACCTAGTTCCCCGTTGATAGTTGTGTGTACATAAAAGATTGTCGTTGTTGTTTTTATATAATAAAGAGAGAGAGAGAGGAGCAAGGAGAAAGGGAAAACAAAGTTAAATCTCCCCTACACATTTTTACAAACACAGAGAAGGAAGGAATATACCTGCTGCTCCTGCTACAACAAGATAAGGATAAAGACAGCTGTATACTACTAAACTACTCCATATACCTAGTGACTGTGTGTGTGTTTGTTATTGTTGTTTACTCTATGGGGACTTTGGCTTGTTTTTATGACTGCTGAAACGACAGAGAAAGAGAGGAGAGTGAAAGTGAGGAGCAGGGAGTTGTGAGTAAAAACCGGGTAACATGTAAGACTATTTTTTTCTGCACAGAAGAGGAGAAACGCGTGGTACAGTGACACACACACACACAAAATCACTTGTTCTTGTTTCCTCTTCAGCTTGAGTGATTCTCAGTATAAAATATAAAATCCATGTACAGAAAAACGTGAAAGTCTCCACATCCTCCTTTCTTTCTTTCTTTTCTTCAATAATATTATAAAAGTATCAACTTGTACCCATTTATTTCTTGATCCCGTGGGGACCGTCATCATCATCATCTCTCCTCCTTCTCAACTCCAGCTTCAACTTTACTGTGTGCAAATATCCAGGATGTTATTATTGTGAAATGTAGGGAGAAAGTGTGTGTAGAGAGATGGATATATATTGAGAAAAACAAATACAAAAATCCTTCAACACAGTAATATCTTGATTGTGTGTGTGTGCGTGTGTTTGTATGCGAGAGTGCTTGTGTAGGTAATTGTGTGTGCGGTTAGCTCTCGTCGAGGGAAAAAAAGAGAGAGAATTTTTTTGTGACTTAATACTTAATGTGGTGGGCAAAACTGGAGACAAGGAATTGGAGTGAAGGGACACTACAACAATTCCAAAAGGGCAGTTGATGCTTAAACATTTGGATTAAGAAGAAGAGGAAAATCCATTTAATTCTTTCTCTACGTGATGATATATGGTCTTCTCATTAATAGCACAAGACTATAAAGAAGCTATGTAAGTACACTTAGAGAAGAAGAAGAAGGGGAAGAACGAAGAAGGAGAAAAAGTTAAAAGATCAAGACTTGGAACCAATTTTGTTTTCTCTCTTACTCTTTACTCTTCATCCATCCAAAACCTCCTCCGCCTCCATATCGTCCTCCAGAAAGTTGGGTGACAAAAAAATCACACACACACAACAGAACACAGTGGGAAAAAAGCAAGACTTTTCATGAAATCATGATGATGGCAGCCGTCAAAATGACGACGAGGACTCTTCTCCTCCACCTTCTTCTATGGACTCTTTGGAGTTGTTTCACTGTGGCTGGTGGGATTGCAACCAGTCAAGGTAAGCGAAAAACATTTTTGCATTAATATATTCCTATGTGCACATACATCAAGTGTACATTTAATCTTTGTTCCCTGATCCAAGATTTATGGAGCATAAGTCTTCATCCTTTCCAGTCATTGTCATGACTTTCATTTAAAATTCTTGTGCAAGCCAAACCAGACTATTCTACAGTTTAATGTGGATTTTCTCTCTCCACTACATAAACTTTTCAGTGATCAAGTCTAAAATCGTATGAAATTTAAATTTGAACTGTATGTGTGTACATAAAGTAATGTGTGTGTGTGTGGGTATGAGAGTGTGTAAAATCAGAAGAAGAATTTATAGTTGCAAAATACTCTACGCATTTTATATTGAATCAAATATTGCGTAAACATAGAATGATATTACACAATACCCGGTCCTGTCTCATCATTCTCATCCATGCATCCAAGGCATGGGACTTGTGAAACTTTTTGGTGGTGGTTCTGATTTTCTGTTCCACTCTACTAAGTACAGTACAAACCCTGGAAGTACTGTGAAGAAATATACACAGGGAGCAGAAGAAGAAGACAGGGGGCTATGAAAACACCGGAAATTAAATTTTGAACCAAAATTTTCATCTGATTTTCACCCACTAGTCTCCATGTACACATCAATAATACACTTACTCGTTGTACACACACACATGTGTGTGTGTGTGTATGAACGTGTGTGTTCGTGAACGTGTGTGTGAGAATGACCGACCTATTTTCTCTGTCTTTCTGCTAAACCGAGTTAATACTTTGGTCCCTGCAAAAGCTTACTCTCGACTCACCACACACACACACTGGTTGGATGGGGTGTGTATGCGGAGTATTAGTGTGGGTACTTGATGTTCCCTCTCTGACATTTTACAACTCCCAATTTGTACATTAGTTAAATGATATTATAGTATAACATGTGTAGTATTAAGATATATGTACACCCGCACTTTCACTCCCTCTCTCTCTCTTCCTCTTTTATATGTGGTAGTGTGGTAGTGTACACTTTCGAGTCGATTCCAAAGTCAACAGCCCAAAAGCTTTATTATGATGTACCACACACACACGCACACGTAATAATGTACAAGAAGTACATACTCTGAACATAAAGAGAGGAGAGAGAGAGGGTGGGATATAATGTAACGTATTAGTGTTTATGAACTTTGTTATGAGGATAGAATGGGGAAAATTCATATCACATAGAATTTTCATCATCGGCATTTATTTCAGAGACTCTCGGGATTTTCTCTTTCCTCTCCTCCTCCTCCTCTTAGCCTTCGTAGGAGACTATTTAACTTTTGACAGGGAGGGAGAAAGTGAGAGGGAGAAAGATGAAAGTATTAATGAATGTAGCTAAGCATAATTCATGTATGATAGTATAAATTTAATAATAAAAAGTTTGTGATTTATACTACATACTGTATATCCTTCTTCCTTCTCTCTATACTCACTACACATATATATTCCTAACTCACACTCCGCCGTGGAGCTCAAAGTCACAATTAAAATTTATAAAATACGAGAATATCCATAAGTACTCATTATCTCGTCGTTTTTCTTACAATTCTACTACACCAAGTAGAAGTAGTAGTAGTAGTCATAGGTACACAAATGAACATTTTTCTCCCTTTCTTTTGTTCAGGTCGCGTAGTTCGAGTTAGGCTAGATAATACACATTCATATTTACCAATATTAGTCCCTCATTCTTCCTCCTTTTCTACCCTTTTACTTTAACGTATCGTATTTTTAGGTTTCTTCTTCATTTGCGCCCGGAAACCTTTTATATTTGTGACTCATCGTCAGAATACAGGGAACTACATATTGTTATTGTAGATGGAGACCAATTAAAAAAAGGAGCGGCGGTAACTCATAATGACAAGACAAGAGAAACAATATTACCTATTAAACTGTCTTGATACATAATCCTACACTGTAATAACAGCACGTCCTCCACTTTACATGGAAGGTATACCCATTACAAAGACACACATTTACAAAGAGCTAGAGAGGGGAGAGGGAGGTAGGGGGAGGGAAGAGAGTTGGCAAAAACCAGGTTCATTTTACACCCGAAAATTTTTCACACCCACACCCACACATACACTCACAGAGAGAGAGAGAACCAGCCTTGAAATGATGACTGTTGATGATGTGAATAGTGAAGAGAGTGTGTGTGTGTACGAAGAGAGAGAGACTAAAGCCCCCAAGAATTGACAAGAGAATAAAAACTAATGAGAAGGCTTAGGCTAGAAAGAGACAGAAGAGGAGGAGGATGAAATTGGAGAAAATCAAAATGAGAGCAAGGGAAAAAGACCCAGGATTTTTCATTTGTCTCTAATGGACAGAAATGAATATGTCAGACGCTCCTCTCTCTCTCTCTCCAACATCCAACATCACTTTTTAGTATAGTTACAACTTGTGAGTGGAAAACAACACACACACACACTACACATCACAGTTGCAACGGGATAAAATGAGGAGCCAAAAAAAAGTTGACGAGGAAGAGAGGACTGAGTGGATTTTAAAGGACTGTTCAAATAAACTTCTTTCTTCGCCTCAGTAATATTTGTTCTGGAAAATGGGAGTGAGAGAGAGAGAGAGAGAGAACTGTAGAAAAGGGAATCTTTAGGAAAGTCAGTCATAAAATATCACATCCTTGTTACACATCTACTATCTACTGTTATGGATTCTCAATGTAGTAATAGGGATTTTGTGTGTGTGTGTGTGTATGTCTCTTCCTTGTTTTTTTCTCTTCCTTCACTTGTTTAACTTCGTAGCCGACAATAGAGAAAATTTTTATGCGTCATTTCATGAACTTTCATTAGTCAGATACAAATGAATGGTTAATAAAGCATCAGAGTATTCCCCAAGTTTGTATCTGTAGTGAAGGCAAGGCAGTGAAGTTGAATCCTATTCTAATGTTTGTACATTGTATGTGTTGTAAGATGTGAGCTTAAGTCATTTTGACCGTGTTAGACAATAGACTACAGACCCATTCTTTTTTCTGGTATAGAGTCATCTTGGTAGTTTAAGGAGCTCTTCCACCTCCTCCGTTATACATTATGTAATATTCTGGGGATCAAGAAAAGTTAGTCTGTCCATGTAGACGTTTAACTCGTAAACTTAGCCTTAGGGAGTTCTCTCTGTGAACCTCCACCATTTCTGGCTCTCTCTTTCTCTCTCTCTCTTCTTACGCATTCAGAGAGACTTTACTGTATGTACATTTTGGAGACTGTTGTTGGAGAGAGAGAGAGAGAGAGAGAGAGAAAGGGAAAATATAGGTTCTTAGAAATTGGTTAGGATTAAGATGATGACGACGACGAGACGACTTGATAGAGATTAGCATAAGAAACAATTTTCACTTTAATTAGAGCATCCTGAGAACGTTGTTGCCCTACAGGCTTCAACTTTGACAACAATAATATTTTCTCCTCTAAGCCCTCTCACTCTTCTTTCACTTCTCTTTCACTGCTTTCACTGGGTCTTCCTTGATGGAGCAAAAAACAACTCATTTCCCTACTCAAAGGCTCCTTCAAGGGTGGGAGGAGGTGGAGGCGGTGGAGGAGAAGGGCTAGTGAAAATAAAAACAAAATAATGCATAATATGTACGCTTGTTTAAACTACGAACACACACACACACACACAGACAGTTGTCCCTGTCCATTTTAAATAGTCTTTAGAGTTAAAAAGTCTTAAAAGTTTGGAGCACAAAGTGAAAGCCGGGAAAACACCCACACACACACACACAGGGAGAGAGAGAGACAGCTATGGGGAAAGAGACAAGTCATTGATTTTTTAATTTTGTTTGACGCCTTCTACTCAAGTTTTAAGTAGTCCGTACAAGTCCTTTTTCCCTTAACCCAGAAGCCCTTTTAAAAGTCAAAAGATGTTTCCTCCTCCGCTCCTGTCTATCTCTCTTCGCGAACAACTAACTTTGTACTTTGCACACACACACACAGATACTGTCCTCCTAAAAAGCACATTTCACTGAGACAGAGAAGACCTAGTTTTGACAAACTATGCTATTACTAATACCCTCTCCCCCTTTCCTTCCCCCACTGTGTGTGTGTGTATGTGTGTGTGGGTATGAAGTTCTCACAGAAGGGAACTCAACTAGTCCCTTTGCAGAGCACAGAATGATAATCTTATATTACTTTGTGTGTGTGTGTGTATGTGTGTGCATGTCTGCAGTCGCAACTTGTGTTTGAACATGGAAAATTTTGGTAGTTTTGCATAGAAGAGAGCGCTAGAGCATTTGGCAAAAGTCATAAGTATTTCGTCGATTTGACTCTCTCAAGTGCTTTCCCCCCTTTCTTATGTGTGTCTCCTGTGTGTGTGTGTGAATGCTGTACACATACATCCTTCCTTTGATTCCTCCTTTATTTTTATTAAGAAACTCAGACTCTATTCAAATTACTCAACGCATCGCCTCACTTAATGAAAGTTGCTATGAATTTCAAAGAGATTCCCCTCCCTTCTGTGTGTGTGTATGTGTCTGCCTGTCTTCCCCCTCTCTGGTACTTGAGAACACACACACACGTATATATGCTGATAGAGAGGTGGGAGGAGAGGTTATACTCCTCACGCACTCACTTCTTACATGTCTCCTTCATTGACGTGTAGAGTAGCGTTAGGTTTGCGTTTGGGAACGCAACTGTTTGTAAATTTTGTGACAACCGACAAGGGTTAATTCAAAGGAACACAATTTTAAGCGGCAAGGCCTTTAATGTGCATGTCAGAGTCATTAAGTCTGGAACAGCTTAGATCTGACGAATTCTAAAAGTCCTTTACATTCTCATTCCTGTCTCTTTCATTTCCTTCCTTCCTCTCTCCTTTGAATTAGAGACGAACGACTCCATTTTTTTCATGTCTGTACCTTCAATATCTACCAAAACCTAATGAAGTACAATGGTAGATTATTACTACACAGCAAGATGCACTTCGTGCACTTGTCCGCAGAGCACATAAATTTATAAATAGTACATAGTTGAAAGAAAGTAATAATGATTTTTAAAAATTTTTGAAAACTTCCATGCAAAAGGCTTCTTTG